>PVIH01009206.1:35979-84425 GCA_004025045.1 Sigmodon hispidus | reverse complement strand
CCCAGGGAGGGGATGGGGAGTTGCAGAGAAGAAAAATGATCAGATGTGGTGGGAGGGGGAAGAGACCTTCAATAAGGATATACAGGGATGGAAAAAAAATTCAGAGGGAAAGCTGAACACAAAGAAAATATATGTGTAGTAATCTTATTTGCATTTCCACCCTTGATAAGCCATGCTTATGATTATTATCCTCTGTATATTATTGTTAACTCTTCGGCATTTTTTTTAAATTCTTTTTACTTTTTTTTGATAAATACAAAATAAAGAAAAAAAAATCAATGAAGCATTAGCTCAACTATGTTAAAAAAAAACTAGGACAATTAAATATCATATAATTCCATAATACTTAAAAAAAATAAAGCCTTTAAAACTTACAAAGTCAGTGAAACCCTGATATTAATCATAGTATTTCTTTTTTTAAAAAGTTATATATATATACACATACATATATATTTATTATTTGGTGATTTTATATCATGCACCCCAGCAGACTCAGATATCAGACCTCACAGAATCATGCCCAGAATCACATTTCTGTCTTCTTCTTCTTCTTTTTTTTTTTTAAGTCCAATAATGAGTGAGTACATCCCCTGCTTCTCTTTCTGGGATTGTGATACCTCACTCAGGAGGATATTCTCCATATCCATCCATTTGCCTGCAAATTTTAGAGTATCACTTTTTTCCTTACAGCTGAGTACTACTCCATTGTGTAAATGTACCACAGTTTGTTAATCCATTCTTCAGTTGAGGTACATCTAGGTTGTTTCCAGGTTCTTGCTATTATGAACATAGTTGAGCTAATGCTTTTGGGGTGGGAATGTGCTTCACATACACTTCTTAAGAAATTAATCCTGAAAGTTTAATAGTAGGAGGAGTTTCAGGAATATGAGTGACAAGCTGTAAAGTAGAGAAGAACACATGGTGGAGAAATATGGCCACAGAACCTGTTTTTGTCTGTAGTCTTCATTTTAAGTAAGTGCCATTGATTGGAATATTAGAACATACTGTTTTAGTTTTTGTAAAAGCTATTTAATAGTTTTAGTTCCTGGCATATTCTCTTGTATTAATGTAAGAAAATAAATGAAGATTATTCTCACTTCAACACACTCTTAACAAAAGTCCTAAAAAAGAATTTTCATATATCATGACGTCTGCTCATTTTCCACTCAATCCAGACAAACTGCATCTTGCACTTCTCATTTAGACTTAGAAACCAGCATGAAGTTTACCTCACAGGAAATAATAATACATGTCATGACAATCAGTGTCTAAGCATTCTAGGTAAGAATTATTAAGGAATCAATCAGCATTTGTATCTGACAGCCAAGTGGCACGTTGAGAAGCATTGCTGGCACTTGAAATAGTCTGTAAAATGAAAAAATTAGCAGGTTGCCAATTTGCAATGATCACTCTTTCAAAATTGAAAATACGTATGTACCAAACTAAGTATTGAAGTTTTCTAAGAAATTTTAAGCAAAATATGTCACTAACACGAATCTTTATCAATTGATGTGATTCACAGAATAGGAAAAGGTTAGAAATATCTGTTATTACAGGAAATAGATGAGCCAAGAAGCATTGTGTGTGTTTCAAATGTCTGTGCTTTCTTTAGATAATCATATATATATCTACCGGGGGATTTTTCAGCACAAGTCACCAAGGTGATCTGTATGCACACAAAAGTGGAATTTTATCTAGGATAAAAGACTCTTCCAGTTTGCTTCACTCATTTATCTATTACAGCCTCCAATTGCACAAATGGAAAGTAAAGTAATAGCAATGGAAGACCTGGCTCCCAAAGGCTCTCAAAACCAAAGATCACTTGATTGATTAAAGGACACCATGCATGGTCTCACACAATGCAACAAAAACTAATCATTTAACCAATGAAGCAGAGCCATTTGTAAGATGTCCATCACATCAAGTGTGAAATATCTAGTACTACTGTGTCAATCAAAAATTTAGTAAAAAAATAATCAAACATTTTTGTTGGAGGTGAGATGAATTCAAATTCTGATGGATAACAGAATGTTGGACAAACAGTATTCTTTCTAAATCAAGAAACTAGTGTCATATACATCGTTAGATGTATGATTATTAGTATTCAGAGAAATATATTTATAATCTAAAATACCTTATATACATCGAATAGTAAGTTATCTAGAGATTTGTCTGTTTAAATGATATTAAACAAAGACAGTATATTTTTTGTCAGATGTAAGAACTAGTACTGTGTAAAATTTCAAAGTATTTTTGGTGCTAGTGATTATAGCAGAGCCTTACACATGGTAAGCATGTGCTCAGTCATTGTACAAGGCATAGCATAAATAAGTTATATAGATGAACCTATATTTCCCATCAGTGGTGGAATGTTTAGTTAGAGTCTGCTACACTATGTTGGATCTTATTCATAATTAATTAGAGATGATTCTACAAATATGAATGAACACTGAAAAAATTTGTGACATCTCAAATCTGCTACTGATTTTTATAAATAGAAAGCAAATCTCATATAAAAGAGAAATTGATATTTGTCCCTGTAGAAATAGGAGAGCACAGAACATATTTGAAGAAATATAATAAGACTTAGGTATTAAATTCAACTGGACAATATCTTTCATTGTGATATATATGTGTATATATACACATACATACCCATATACTTATAGAATGAGAAAGATATCTGAGATCAATATTCTTTACAATAGCCTCAAACAATATAAAATATCTTCATATAACTCTAATCAAGTAAGATAAACACCTGTACAATAAGAACTTCAAGTCTTTGAAGAAAAAAATTGAAGATATCAGAAGATGAAAAGATCCCCCATGTTCATGGATCACTAGGATCAACAAAGTAAAAATGGCCATCTTATCTAAAGCAATATACAGATTCAGTGTAATCCTCATTAAAATCCCAACAAAACTATTTATATTCCATTTTAAATGGATAAATTTACATTAGACACTGCAAAGCATCTATTATTCTAAAGCCCCCCCTAAAATTGTAGCAGCTTGGTTTATTGAAGCTCTAACAAGTTGTTAGAAGCAAATTACTTAATAACTATGTCTAATAGGTTTTAATTTATTCCCAAATTTTATATAAAAGCAAGCATAAAATCTCTGACTTTTAGACTATGCTTTCTCTTTTAATAATTAAAGCTAGGTTAGAAACTTCTATCCATTAAGTGTATTATAATATAATTTATTATTATTTGGTAATTTACATTATGTACCCCATCAAACTCAGTTATCAGTCCTCTCAGATTCATACCCACTCTTATGATCTTCCCATTTGCAAAGGGTCTGGCCACAGGAAGTTTAATTATGCTCCAGTATGTAAATGAGCAGCATGAATGGAAGTTTTTATATATTGTGAGATCATTGGTTGTGTTTTTAAAGACAAGTTAGTAGTATTGGTGTAATTTAAATAGTACAATCACTGTGATGGCTTCTTAATGTTGTTTTAAACATATGATTGTACATTTTATATTTGAAAAAATGTAAAATCAACTGATAGATTTTAGTTAAATAAATGCACTTTTCTATATACACAGGTATGATTTCAGTCTAGATTATGATTGTCTATAGCCTTCTTTTATATTTTCAACACTAAGAAATCCTTCTATTTTGAAGATATAAAAGTGGATCTAGGCATTTAGACTTTCTTATATTCTGAAGATACCAATTTGATAAATATAAAAAACACATTATTATTAACTGAGAGAACACTGATCTACACTTAGTCAGATACCTCAATGTGTAAAAGCATTTTCTGTGTAAGTCTAACCCGAAGACTTGAGTTTGAGCATATACTCCACATTAGAAAATGGAACTTCAGTCTTTAAAGTTGTCCTCTGACCTTTACACAAGCACACATGCTTGCATACACACACACACACATACACACACACACACACACACACACACACACACGTATGTTTTTGAACATTGATCTTCATGAAATCAACTCTATTTGCTTAAAACTTGCTTTTGTAGATCCTAATGAGAATCCAAGTGACTGGAGAATGTTGTGTGTAATTTAATGCTGAGGTTACACAAAGATATTTACTAGATTGTGGTTCTCAGTTTGGAGGCTGAGGGGATTGGAGGAGGAGGAAAAAGAAGGGACTCTGTAGTTGGTATATAAATGAAAAAAAAAAACTATTAAAGAAAAAAGATGTACACTGTAATATGAACATCAATGTTTGAAATATGCAAATAAAGATTAGATGGGAAAGAAATCTGAACCCTGGTTGCTTCTGAGACCTCATCTCAAACTTAAGAGAACAACAGCCTCTGATATCTTTCTAAATCAATAGCTCCCATAGAATTATTTACTGCAGAAAATCCATGAATCTCTAACTTTGAGGAAAATGGGTTCATTTACCCCCATATATTTACTAAGAAATCTTGTCTCATTAAACCTGGCTTGAAATTTTTTTTTCTGCTCTGCAGTAACAATATTGTTTGTTACATATATTTTTAAAGCATGAATTTTGTTAAATAATTTCTCAAAACACATTATGCCATTTTTAAACTGTTTTGAATAATGAAATAAATTATTTAAATTGTAGCACAAGCATCAGATAACTGACTTTCTCCAATGTGAGTTCCACTTGGGAAAGGAAAGTGAATGTAAGGCTGTCCATAGACTTCCCTGATAGGATAGGAACTTATTTCTGACTAAGTACAGAAAGGAACAGAACTAATGACCACATGCCCTCATATCTAAGTCTGATTGTTCATTGTCTTCAGATCTTCATATGAAACACAAAGAAAGGATTTCCTGACCAATCATGTCCATGACCCTTTGAAATTTTGACTCTACAATCAACAGCTCATTCAAATTGCTTTCATATTGCAAAAGAATTCTGCATTTAGTGAGCTGTTTCAGTTGGTGAGGTGCTTGTTGCACAAGTGTGCATGCCTGAGTCATTCCTCCCCATACCTATGTTGCAGCAGAGTACAGACAGTTATCTGTGATCTCAGTATTGAGAAGTCAGTAACTGCAGAGGATTAATGGAGCTTACTAGACAGCCTGCCTGGTTGAATTGTGACAACTCTGTCTAAAATTAACATGGAAAATGATGGAGAAGGCACTGAGCATTGACTTTTGGTGTCCTTGTGCCTGAACACTCACATACAAGAGCATACCTATAAAGATAAGCATGGGGACATACACATACACCACTTAGACTTTCTATAATTTGTTACAGCAGTAATGCACTAGTGTTATTTATAATTGCTCATTATAATTGTTTAATTTAGAAAAAAGATAAGAGAACTAGAAAATTATAGTGCTGACATTTTAATTTTCTTCCCCCAGTTTAAAACCTAAGCACCATTTATAAACCTCAGATCTTTTTAGACATTTTTTCCCATGTACTCATTTTAGTCACCACATTTTTACTTGCTAGTTGTATATTGACTTTTTATTCTTTTATAGAATAAATGCTCAGAGAATTCCTCAATGAGTATTTCCTGTGCTATTTAAAATGAATAAACACCAGCCCAGTTCACATGCAGCACTTGAAAAGCTTGAGAACACAGACATCACAAACAACTCAGGAAATTCAGCTCATCTGCTCCATATGGTTGTAAGTAGCACCATGTAGAAGCAGGGAAGGTCTTGGGAAACAGAAGGAAATTGCTTACTATATCAGGATATAGTCAAATTTTTATTTTACCATTAAATATGAGTGGTAATCAATATTTTACTGAAAGTATGAGTATAATTTTTCAAAAACATAACCTATTGGCATAAAAATGCAACAAGTTTATACTATGAATACTCTCTCTTCTAGGACATGTGAGGGGCCAAGATCATATATAAAAAAGGGCTTAGTTTGGCTATCTTAATAATTGAAATTTACAATCCCAATTCTGCATCCCCCAGAGGCTGTGGATGGAATGGGAAGAGGGAAATGGGGACTGCTGCTACAGGAATATGTTGTTTCTGCAGTTACTGGCTGCCTTACATTCAGCCAGCAGTGACATCGATATACTTGCCTTGTCAGTTCTCTAATGGAAAGGAGAATTTGAAATTTTCATAAAATGAAAGCTATTTTCCTAAGTTATTTTAGAATGATTGTTGTTGCCAATATCTATTAAAAAGTATATTCAGGTTTAAAACAGTTTATTCATTTGGTTCCTTGACAACAAATTTTAACTAAATAAAATCTCGATGAATATATTTCTTGTCTCACTGTAATCACACACACACACACACACACACACACACACACACACACACACACTTCCACACACATTCCAAAGAGTTTCTTCTTTGTTTTTGTGCTTTATTCTTCTGTTGCAGTGCTAACAAGATTTTGGATTATTTGGTTTTGTGTGTGTTTTGTGTTATTCACAAAGAATTTTTGAAATGGAAAACTGATTGTTTTCTTGGAATATTATCCCAGCATCTCATATAGTGCTATCACATGAGAGATTATTATTACACATTAATGCTTTCTTTGTTCAAAACTGTATCCATAATCCAAGGAAAAACTGAAACTATCTCAGTATTGGCCGACTTTAAAGATAATAGTTACTAGCTAATCCTAAACTAAAAGATGGATTAAAGAAGCCATGAGTGACAGAAGTAATCTACAATGAGCACTAAGACCCTCAATTACCCCCGCAGAAGTCTATGTACGTGTGAAAGTCTGGAGGATGAAATCAAGAGAATGGATTTCTGTAGAGAGCAATGGTGACATGAGGTTGTCCACGGCACAGCAGATGACTCTTTCCTTTTCATGCTTGGGGCAGTCCTGATCTTTCATTCTTTGAAGTGTGTTTGTCTCAGTAGACTTTCCGCCTCATTCAGGAAGTAAAGATTCAGTAGGCCTGAGAACAAGCTCCATTGCAAGAATCAGAAGTATGAGCACCCCTACTAGGTATCAGAAGAAGAGAATGGCCATGAAGGTGTTTTGCAGATGGGAAAGAGGAAGGGCCATGGGTGGTCCTAATAAGCCCTTAACTTGAAGCATTGCAAGGCCAAGTCAAGGCAAATATAGTATATTAGAGATGCCCAGAAAATCTGTTCCTGCCTCTTCCCTCTTGCTTCATTAAGAAGTAAAACACAGAGTGAAGAGACACCAAAACCAAATCTCCAGCTCAAATAATCTGTCTCTCTTGCTCTTCCCCAGACTTCCTTCCCCCAAAAAGCACTCTTGCAACTTCTTTCCCCTAACTTCCTACGCTCCAACTTCCTTGTTTCCAATTCCCCACCCCTCAAATTCCTCCCAGAGAAATTGGGATAATGGAAATTTCTAGAAATGGAAAAAATTTAACTTCTATAAATTTTATTTTAACCCTAAATATTGACACATTAATCTCCAAAAATATAGTTTTATAACTATTGTGACAAAAGAAATTTTATTATATAAAAATTTAAATGTTGTCTAAAATCCAAAGGTCAAGAAAGAAAGGAGTGGAGAGCTTTACAGAGAGGAGACAGACAAAAGGAAAAGCTATTTCAGGTTAAGTGGCTTCAAAATACAATCCCATAGCATGTGCAAACAGGGAAAATTAAATTTTACAGAAATATTTGACAATTTTAATATCCAATGTTTAAGCTTCATGTAGAATAGATGACATACTCTTTGATTTCCCAAATAAGCAAAGAATGCGTAATAGTTTATTCAAAAGTCAAAAAATATATACAATTATGTAAACTTATCCAATGTAAAATTGCTACCTTGAACTTCTGAAAGATTGCATTAGTTCACTATTTACTTATTGACTCTTGCCTCATTTAAAAAGAAAATCATTTTACAATTCGCTTACATGGCTAGCAGTGTGGGAAAGGTGAATAGGTCTAAATTAGTTTTCTTCTCTATTTCAGCACTTTTAAAAGGCTCAAAAGGAAATTAGACCAATCCAGAAATTCATTCTTTCTTTCCAACTTTTCCTTTTCCCATATGAGCAAAACCAGGAAGTGCCCAGATCCATTAGGGAATGTTTCCACTGTGTGGGAGAAACATCTGCAGAGAGCTCCCTGGACCACCAGAAGAGGACTGGAGGCAGCATGACCGGGCGGAGGCGGCAGACAATGAAAGGAAAAACTGGGCGCTGTTTGGGACCAAACATTCTGCTGAACTACCTAACCTTCAGTCTACCTTTTGCATTATATAAGAAGCATCAGAATCCTTGCATGTATATAGTAAAGACAGCCTTACAATGGCAATGAAAGAGAATTGAGGCCATGTTTTAGAATCTGTTCCTTCTGTGAGCGTGGGAAATGTTGTGCTTTAAAAGCCCAAGCGGGTGGTGGGTGGTTTTCGTGAGCTTTTCACTGCTGCAGCCATTCGTTAGGTTGGCCATGTGAAAGACCAGAAGCTGCAAGCATCCTGTCAACCCAGAGGGAGGCACAAGGAAGATGGGGGTGAACTCATTATAAAACATCAGGGTCCAGCAGGGTCCTGGAAATGCAAATGATTATCATTAGAAAGTAATACACTACTACTGAAGAAACAGTTGAAGGAATAATGTGGTTTGCAAAACAATCCTGCAATCTGCATTCAATCAAAACTGACCGAAAAATGCTTGCAAGGATCCTTTGTATTGTCTGGAGCCAAATGCTTTCTGGAACTCATGAAGAAAGTTTTGCACAGTGGCATCCTACCAACAGAATATTAGTGAAACAATAACCAGCCTTAGAGTTGACTTTTGTAATAAAAGGAAGCCAATTGCAAGAGTTAGAGAGTAGGGAAATGTATTCATATACCTATTAAATGCATATCGGCTTTGCTCTGGTCTATAGAATCGTGGACCTGGACAGTCTGCCCAGAGCTCAGCTCAGGTATGTAGCTATTTAAAATAAATTGCACAGAGTTTCCAAAATCACATGGGCTTCAACTACACTTAGAAGAGTGGATAAAAAGAAAAACGCTACCATGAACTTTTGGAACCTGCAAATTAATTTTTATTCTGGACCAACTTAATAAATCTTTTATACATGGTGGTAATTAAATTCTATTAACCTTATTCTCATAGAAAACAAGATGTAAGTGCTTTATAGATTACAGTTTGCACTGTTCACCTTTGGTTCAGAACTGTAGTGAATCAGGCTTTGTTGCCAATCTCAAGAAGCAAAAAACCAAAAGAATCCTTACAGCTTGTTAGCTATATCAAATTCCAGGCACAATATCTTTCTTTCTTCCTTATAAGTCATTCCTGGCATTCTTGAGCAGTAAGGCTTCCTTCAGATGCTGGTGAGCAGGTCTAAACTGCTAACAACTAAATTGAACCTCACTGACATCATCCACTAAAGAATTCCTTATGTAGTTGCTACAGAGACTAGGTAATCAATGTGCATGCAGTGGATGTTCAGTGTACTTAGGAGTGTGTGGATTCATTTATTTATAAACATGAGAAATAGTTTTAGGTAGGGTTTCAACAAAATGCCATAAAATTAAAATGAAATCAAGACCCAATGTGTTTACTGACAGTGTCATTCACACAAACAGAAATATACATAAAGTAATTACTTTAGACTTTCTAATTTAAATATACATTCAGTTAATATTTGCTTAAAAGAGAGACTAGTAAGAGGAGTTAAAATTAACATACAAACATAAGGAAGCATTGAATTGCAATAGTGAAGATGATGTTCTAGCAAGACATGGCATATAGAAATATTTTAATATGTATATAAGAGAAATATATTTTATGAATTTAAATCTTATAGAAATATTTTCCATTATATTCTAGAGCAAGATATTCAGAGTTTATGTTCTTTTTTTAAAATACGTTTATTGTATTGCATTGGCATTTTGCCTGCATGTGTATCTGTGTGAATGTAACAGATCTTGGAGTTACAGACAGTTGTGAGCTGCCATGTGGGTGGTGGGGATTGAACCCTGGTCGTCTGGAAGAGCAGTCAGTGCTTCTCGCTACTGAACTATCTCTCCAGCCCCTAGACCATGTTTTAACAATATATTTCCAGTTTACTATTAATTCTAGCCTTGTATTCTAGAACTCTAGAAAATGTACACATAAAATCGAGCAATTCTTTATTGATTTCTTATAGGTCAAATATTTTATTTAAGCCTCTTTCCTTCCCTTCCCCCCTTGCCCTCCTCAGGTCTCTTCCTTCTCTGCTCCCTGCCACTCACCCTCCCCCCCCACCTCCTTAGGGTCTGACATCCATTCTCCTTGTCTTTCTGCCTTTTACCTTTCTCTTTCTCCCTTTCTCTTTTTTACTAGGAGATGTAGCCTTTAAAGTTTTAGAAGTTCTCTTCCAAATGAGAACATAGTGCTTGAAAAGAAATTAAACTCTTTGATACAAAGTATAGGGTAATTTTAAATTTATACAGATTTGTGAATGGTGATTAAATTAAACTGCTTCCACAATCAATATTTCTAATAATACATTTAAGCAATTCATTAAAACACATTGCAGTTTTCTGTCTGGTTAAAATGTGCTTAACAATATCAACCACATCATGGAAAACTACTTTCACAGGAGCAACTTTCTTCTTTTCTGTGTTTAATAAGCAGGGACTATGAAATTCCAGTTGTTTGTTGTCTATCTCAACATAGCAATTAAAGCAAATTTATTTATGTAATTTCTTTATTTGAGTATAACTGCTGAAAGCCAGAAGAAATTTGGATTAGTTTAATTGCAGTGTGGTCAGAAAATGGTTAATGGAAACTGCAGAGTAAATCCTGTCAATTCTTCAAATAGGCCACGAACTCCCCAAATCAGCAACTGAATTTCTCAAACAGCCTTTATCTCTATTTCACAATTCAAGAAATTGAACCACAGAGAAAACAAAACAGCTATCTGACAGTAATATGCTTGTTAAATCTAAGAATCTGAAAGAAACCTACAGTGTATGAATTTATAGTCTACGAATCTCAATACCCAGAGCAGTGCCCACAACAGGCAGCCACAAATGAGGGTATTCATGAGAGAGCGCTGTGGGCACAGGTGTCCTATGGACTGCTGCATGGAATCAACACTGTTTGTGTTGGAAAGAGAGGCTCTAGAATCCTCTAACAGGGGATCCAAAGTAAACAGGTCCTTTTAAGGTTCAAGCACTCATGCTGTTGGCTTTTGTGTTACTGAATCACAGAGCACAGTGAGTCCTAGCAAAGAGCCCTTTACCTGATTAAAAGTTTTACAATTGTGTGGGATCTGAAAATGAGAAAGAAGTATTTTCTCTAAACTTGAAAATAAGCAAAACCAAAACCAAAAAAAAAATGGTGGCAAAATACACATATAAAAGAAGTATTCTTTTAAGTTGCTAGTATACACTATTCATGTATAACAACTTAATAGATATTTAAACAAAAGAGGTGCCTTCTCCAGTAATTTGCCAAGGTTTTTATAATAAAAATATATGTAATACATTATTTGCCATTTTATACATTGATAAGAGCATGCCACTATGCTATTAAACATAAATTCACTGTTATTGGACAGTTTAATTCAAGACTTTTTAATCTAAACTGACACTGTTCATCCACAGCAAAGCAAGTCTCCATTACCCAGGTCTTAAGCCCGGAAATGCCATTTTGTTTTGTGTATTATGACTGTTGCTATTCTATGCACCTTTTGCAAGTAGAACCATATAACACCCTCCACCTTTTAAATTAGGTTGTATTACATTTTCAAGAGTTCTCCATGTAATACATATCACAACCACCTTCCATTTTGAGGCTAATAAAATCTGCTACATTTTCAAAGCTACATTATTTTTCATTCATTTGTTGATGAACATTTAGGTTGTTTCCACATTTTGTCCAGTCAGTATGAATAATGTTGCTATAATTGTGTACAATATATTTAGATAGAATATGATGATTATAAATTTTACTCAAAAGTGTAAATAGTAATATTACAACATACCAAAACAAAGCGGTAGAACTGAGGTCAGAAGTAAGAGGACCCTTGCTTCTAGAGGCTAGAATGTTTAGTGGGTGAGATTGTTTGTTTGTTTCTTTTAGGTTTTGTTTTATATATATATAAATTTAAAATACTTTTATTTATTGTTTTTTAAAAGATAAGGTCTAAGGCAAAGAAGTTTATGGAAATAAAGGACCAGATCTGGCTTTTCTTTTGTTAACGGTAATGGTAAGCTTTTTTGTTTATTTTTGGCATTGTGTCAGTGGCATAAACTGCACCTCATTAAAAATGATGTCTGTAAGATTTTTGGAGAGAACAGATGGTTTCTTTCATCTGCAAAAGTAATCTGGATCCAACAAAGCTGATTTAAATTCCTGGTTTTTCTACTGTGATTTTCAAAATATTTTATAGGCATTATCTTTCCATACCGGTGAAGCGCTTTATAAATACTGTTAGGAGTCCACCTGCTGCAACTCTTGCCCAGGTCCAAGAGATAAGAAGAAGGTCTACTCTTATGATCCGGCAGGCCCAAGAAGTTAGAACCAGAGTCTTTCTGAAACTTGACCTGGAATGCTACACCTCCACTTGTATTAGGGTAGGGAGTGTCCTGCAGATTTCCAATGAGGCTTCTCATTTTAGTAGCATTAAGTGCTCTTAGGAGCTGGTGAGCCAGCTCAGTGAGTAGAGATGTTTGCTGTCAAGACTGACAACTTGAATTTTATCTCAGGGTCTCACATAGTGGGAGTCAGATCCCTCTAATTCCAAGTCAACTAGTCCATTGACCTCCACAGGCACACAGTGGGCTGCTTATATGCAAATATACACAGACACCCAAAGTACAAAGATGGTGGTGGTTTTGGAGGGTACATTGCAAAGGTCATAAACTTTACAACTACAAAACAAGTAACATTTAACTATTTAGTATATAGTTGTTTGATAGTAGTTAACAGTATATTATTCAGTGGAATTTTCTTAGTCAAATTTTTATGCATCTGCTTGGTAACATGTGTATGTCTACAAATGACTATAAAGTATGGAGTTATCCCACATATGATCATGTGTAGCTGTGTGCTAAGTAGTTGTGTTACTGTGAACGTGAAAATCAACATACCACTTGCACAGGTCATTACAAAGAACATTGTAAAGTGATCCAACTTGCTTACACCAATTTGTTAAAGTAAATAGAACCATACATAGTAAAGCAAAAAGGCAAAATTCAGAAAATGTTCAGACACTTTCTTACTCGTTTATTGACTTTGCTCATCATAATCAACTTATACGAAGTATGGAACAGTTTCTACCACAAATGATAAATGGTTTGTGTTTTAGAACTGTTATTCTTGCCTGAGAAAAGAAACAGTAACAATTACCTTCTCCATAATACTGCAAGATAGATTCAAAGACTGAGTCTCTGTTTTCCTTTTGGGTACTGACATCTATTGGAAGGAAGAAGAATACATCAGTGCACTCGCTTTTATTTTACAGAAAAATAAAAACTAAAGTTGAAACCAGCAATTTGAAAAATCATGAATGTAAACTTAACAAATTAACTATTTTAATACTAGTTTCTATTTGTTTAAAAATACATTTGCAACCTTTCAAAACATCTTTCAAGGTGACTCTCTCCCCCATCCCCAGATAATTAGATGCCTTTAAATTTTAGCTTATGTAACTCAAGTCATATGTTAGGTAAAATTCTCATTATGCAAACTAACAAGGCATTAAAGATCTCAGTTTTTCCTCTGAATTTTTTTATTATAAGAAGATCAAGCAATAGTACTTTCCTTAAATTTTATTTGCTTTTGTGGATTAACAATTAGACTTAACATTATGTAAACAAACAGGCTAATGTAACTTACCTCTGTAATTCCAGGACTCGAGGAACAGCATCTGGGGACTTGATGTGAGTGTTAAACTTGAACTACCTAGTACTTTCAGACCAGTCAGCTCCTATCCAAACAAAAACTGATAAAACAACATAAAAGTATATTGTAAATATAAATAATACCAAGTAAAAAGTGACAATTCTTTTATACCTTTCTTAATATATTTCTCATCTGTTAGAAAAGTTGCTCTAATCTTCAATTATTTACATACTAAAATGATGCTATATGATATATAATGTGTATATAGATACATATATAGAGCTATCTCTTGTGAAGTAAAATATACATTTTAGAAATTCAGTTGTATTTGTTATTTTAAATTTTAATTGAAAATATTTTAATAATATATTTTGACTATGTTTTCCCTCTTCCAACTCCTCAGAGATCTTCCCCACCTCCCCACACTCCCAAATCTTTATCATTTTTGCTCTCACTCACTCACTAGAAAACAGGTATCTACCAAAACAAAAAATAACCAGTAAGACAGAATAAAGATGAACAAACTTGAATAGAAAAATAAAACAGAAAAACAAAGATCCAAAGGAAAAGCACAAGAAACACACACAAACTCAGATATGCACACTGACAAGCACAGAAATTACATAGAAATGCAAAGTTAAAAACCATAATATATAAGCAAAACATTTGTAGGATAAAAAAAGACAAAACATTATGAGATTTTTTTTTTTTAGAAAGTCTAAAAAATAATCATTGTTTTGTGATGACCATCTGCAAGGTTAAGAGTCATTCATATACCGAGTAAGCCTTTGTTTGAGAAAATCAAATTTTTAGATTTAAGTGGCTGTCAATTGTAGATAGTTTCTGAATTAGGGATGTGAACTGTGTCCCCTTCCCTTCTCAGCTCTGGGACCTCCTCATACTTGTGCATGCTCTGTGCATATGGCCACAGTCTCTGTGAATTTATATGTCATCACTTTGTTGTACCTGGACACTAGTTCCTTAATGCCTCCAATCCCCTTTTCTTCTTCCAATTTTTCTGCCTCCTTTTCCATAGAATTCCCTTAGCCTTCAGAGGACAAACTTTAGGTAGGTATCACATGTAAGATCAAGTGTTCTAAGGTCTCTGTGTCTTTCAATATTTGGAAATTTTATTTTCATTGTCTTCATCCATCTCTATATTTTATAAAGTTTTTACAATGCCCTGATAGTTGTAGCTGTATCTTTCTGTATCCCCTGCAGCCTTACTTTTTCTCCCCGTTTTCTTCACATGTAAGTAAAGACATGCCATATTTGTCCTTTGGAGTCTCAGTTACCTCACTCAGAATGATATTTTCTAATTCTATTACCTATGAATTTTATTATTTTATTTTTTAATGGATGAGTCCCATTCTAGAGTGTAAATATACATATTATATAAACCAAAGACATGTATAATAGAAAAACAGATAAAACATTATGAGATAAAAGTAATTCAAAGAATAACCATGTCTTCACTTACATGTGAATGTTAAGTCTTTGATACCAGGCTACAGTTGAGTTTAGTATAGAGTAATAAATTGACAGAAGAATTGGAGCACCTTAGGAAGTAGAAATAAAATAGACAGTTATGGGTAGATGGGTGTGACTGGAGCAGGAGAATCCAGAAGTTCTCTTTAGTCTCCATTGAAAAGTTGTAATAGTTCCAGTTTAATATGTTATTTGATATTTTCCCTTTTTTCTGTAAATTTGATAATGTGATTATAATTCATCATGGGGAAAATTCTTATGTGGTTCATCTAATTAATGTTATATATGGTTATTGAACCTTGATAAGCAGCTCCTTCTTTAGGTTAGTGAAATCTTTTGTGATTGTGTTTAAAACACTTTCTGTGCCTTTGTCCTGGGTTATGGTGGGTGAGACAAAGACCCAAGGACACTTTCTTAAAGTCTTGTTTGCAGTTTTACACACTATCTTGTTCCTATTTAGTATGCTAAATAAGACTTACAAATTAAATTTAAAATTTCCATCTTGTTTTTTATCCCATAATTTTACTATGCCAAATTAATTTTATATGGCCATGGCTGTGTGTCCATTAATCATATGAGTTATATATTTTATGGTATTTACTAGGGTGAAAATAGAGACACTGAGTGCCTACTTTAAAAAACTTAATATGAGAAATGAATGAGATAGAGAAGATAAATCTCTCTCTCTCTCTCTCTCTCTCTCTCTCTCTCTCTCTCTCTCTCTCTCTCTCTCTCTGTATATGTGTGTTTATATGTGTATATCAGTTTGTGTCTATGTATGTGTGTTGTATCAAATGGCCTCATATGTAGTAAAAGGTCAGTAATATTAATACTAATAAAATCAATCTTTATTCAAGAAAGTAACTTCAGGTTGTCCATTAAAACTACTCTAAATTTGCATCAAACCAGAAGAATACTTATTGACTGAAAATTTAATTGAGCCAAAGAAAAGAATTACCCTACCTAAAGAAGTGATAATTTTCTTCATGTCTCTTTAGCAGCTACTTTGAATGTCAACTCTAAATCAGGGAGTAATATTTCCAATGCAC
The DNA here is from genome assembly GCA_004025045.1 of Sigmodon hispidus. Lineage (NCBI taxonomy): Eukaryota > Metazoa > Chordata > Mammalia > Rodentia > Cricetidae > Sigmodon > Sigmodon hispidus. The sequence continues at coordinate 68,166 of PVIH01009206.1, read as the reverse complement.
TGAAGAAACTACTAGTGTACAATTTACTCTCCACAAAACACTTCCAAAAATACAGCATTTTTTAAAAGAGCAATTAACTTATATTTTTATTCTATAAAACCAATCTTTCTTACTCAGTCCTTTGGAACGTTGCTTATATTTAATGGAATAAAATGTTCCTCAATTCTAGAGTCAAAAGTAAAAGCAGTTAAAGTCAGTTAGTACAGAAGACAATAAAATATACTTTGACATGAGCATTCTGCCACTAACAAATCTTCCCTAGAGCAAATAACAAAGTGTAGATTTTAGATAGAAATAGAAAAACCTCAGATAAAAGAACAGAACCATTCGATGGAATTGAAAGCAAACACATAAAATGTATTTAGAAGAAAATCAATGTTCACTAAATTAAAAACAAGATTAAAGCTAGTAGTTAGAGATTCATCCAAGTGCTAGGACTCTTAGAGCATCTTTGCTAAATCAAATAAAATTTCACAAAATTGCCTTATTGAGAACATCTAATCTTACTTGATTGCAGAATATTCTAAAATTGAGAGGTAAATTTGAATTTATACGGGCACTTCATATTGAATAAAAGTAAAAAAAGTAATTCTTATTTAAACACAGGTGCAAGGAAAATCATGTTGTTTGGTTCTTTATAACACTCAGGAAATTGACTGAGAGTTTCATAAATATGACTACATCAGAGGCTACTGGATTTCTCTTAGTCATTCTCAGCACCTTCTGATGAGATGGAATTTTTTGTGTTTTTAATTAGGCATTCCTAAAAGAGCTTATGTTTTTTTCACTCTACCTGGTAAATAGTTGTCACTCTGATATATACAGTTCTGACCGAGGAAGTAACATAAAAATGTAAGAGTTCTAATTGGTAGAAGAACCTTTAAAATTAAGAAGTGAGCACTTAACTATTTCCACTTCCTCAAAGCTGAACTAGGACAGTGGTAGAAGCCACCATGATTCCTGGAAAGGAAAAAGACCAACCAACAAAAGAGAGAGACTTGACCTTACACTGCAGACCAGATATCTCTGTAAGGGACTTAAACTTTTGTTTTTGTTTTTGTTTTTGTTTTTGTTTTAAAGAAATTATTCTGTGTCTCCCTTCAACTATCTTAACCAAAAAACAAAACAAACAAGCACACAAACAAACAAACAGATCAGATAACTAGACTCCAGTTTGATGAACAGGTGAGTCACTGGCATTTCAGCCCTACTGCCTCAAAATATAAACTCTAACTTTATCCCAGGGCACATTTCCTGTGCCTTCCCCTCCTATTCCAGGACCAGCAAGGGAGCTGGACTCTGCCCCAACTTCTTGTGAAACTCCATTGCTCTGGTGTAGTCCATACCAGCCTGCAGGCAGATGAGATATGCAACCAGGGTGCACTCAATTCCTGCCACCCATGGAAGCTATCCTGCCAAGACCCACTCCTTGCACTAAACAAACCACCTGAACATCTTCCCCAAGGCTAGCTCATGCCCATGACCCCAACCAAATACACAGGAAATGATGCAAACAACACTATTTGGAAAGTCACATTCAGGTTCAGACCACAGCATTTGGAAGAACAGACATAGGCACAAGCCTCACCAGTGGGAGAAAAGAAGAGTAAGTGCATGTATAAGAATACACTCAAAAAGAAAAGGAACAATATGACACCATTAGAACCCAAATGATCCTACAATTGTAAAATCTGTACATCCCAATGTGGCTGCAACTTAAGAAAATGAACTTACAAAACATTTTATGAAGATAATAGAGGCTCTTAAAGAGAAAATGAACAATTCACTTAAAAAAGTCAAGGAAAAGACAAACAAAATGGAAGAAATAAATAAATCCCTTAAAGAAAGGAGGAGGGAGGGCATGACAATCCAGCAGGAGAATGAAACAGTTTAAGACTTGAAAACTGAAATAGAAACCAAAGAGAAAACACAGACCAAGTAAATTTCTAAAATGGAAAAACTAGGAAATGTAACAGGAACTACAAATGCAAGTATCAACAATAAAATGCAAGAGAGGGAAGAGATAATTTCAGGTGTTGAAAATATCACTGAGAAAATAGATTTATCAGTCAAAGAAAATGTTAAATTCAATAAACTCCTTACACAAAATATCCAGGAAAATTGAAACACCATGAAAAAAACCAAACCTAAGATTAATAGAAATGGAAGAAGAAGAATATCAGCTCAAAGGTACAGCAAAATTATATTCAATAAGATCATAGAAGAAAACTTTATCAAACTAAAGAAAGACATGCCTATTAAGGTACACGAAGGTCACACAACACCAAATAGGGTGGATTAATTTTTTTAATATAAAAAAGTCTTTCACCATATAATAATCAAAACACTAAACATAAAGAATAAAGAATTTTAAGAGCAGCAAAGGAAAATGGCCAAGTAATGCATAAAGGCAGACTTATCAGAATTCAACCTAACTTCTTTAATGAAGACTCTAAGAACCAGAAGGTCCTGAACATACATTTTATAGACAATAAGAGACCATGAATGCCAGCCCAAACTACTATATCCAGCAAAATTTTTAATAAACATAAAGAAAACAAGATATTTTATGACAAATCCAAATTTAAACAATACCTATTCACAAACCTAGCACTATGGAAAGTACTAGAAGGTACATTCCAACCCAAGGAACTCAGTTACAACTCCAAAAATACATGCCATAAATAATCTCATGTCAGAAAAAAATAAAATAAGGGAAACACACACACTACTATAACTGCCACCAAAAAATGAATTAATATTCACTGTTCAATAACATCTCTAACATCTATTAATGTCAACGGACTCATTTCACCAATCAAAAGTCACAGGCTAACAGATTGGATACAAAAGCAAGATCCATCCTTCTCCTGCATAAAAGAAAAACATGTCAACTTCAAAGACAGGCATTTCCTCAGAGTAAAGGGTTGGGAAAAGATTTTCCAATCAAGTGGACCTAAGAAGCAAGCTGGTGTATATCTAACAAAATATACTTCAAGCTAAAATTAGTCATAACAGATGGAGAAAGTCATTTTATATTCGTTACTAGAAAAATACATCAAGATAAAGTTTCAATTCTGAATATCTATGCCCCAAATACAAGGCATCAACATACATAAAATAAACATTACTAAAACTTAAATCAAACAACACATTGTACACATGAGTTGTGGGAAATTTGAAGACCCCACTTTTACCAATAGACATTTTTGCCAGACAGAAACTTAACTGAGAGACAAAGGAACTAACAGACTTTATGACACAAATGGATTTAATAGACATCAGCAGAAAATTTCACCCACAAAACACAAAAGAATGCAGCTTTTTTTTTCAGAATCTCATGGAACCTTCACTAAAAATGATCATATATTTAGTCATAAAGCAAATATTAATAATTACAAATAATTGGAGTAAGCCCTTGTATTCTATAAGACCACTACGGTCTAAAATCAGAGTTCAGCAACAACACAAAATACAAAAATCCTTCAAACTCATAGAAACTGAACAAATCTCAGCTTAACCTCCTGTAAGTCAAGGGAGAAATACACAAAATTAAAGACTTCCTAGAATTCAATGAAAACAAATGAACAACATACCCAAACTAATGGGAGAGAATGAAAGGGTGCTAAGAGTAAAGTGTATAGCACTAAGTGTCAAAATATAATTATTGAAAAAATCTTACACAAAAAAAGAAGAAGCATATTCACCCAAGAGGAATAGATGACAGGAAATAAACTCAGGGATGAAATCAATACAATTGAAACAAAGAGTACAATGAAAAGAATCAAAAAAAGAAAATAAAATCAATAGCTCTCCTACACAAATAGTAAAAGGGTTGAAAAAGAAATCAGGGAAACATCACCCTTTACAATAGCTGCAAATAGCATTAAATATCTTGGGGTAACTCTAACCAAACAAGTGAAAGAAATGCATGATAAAAACTTTAAGTTGTTGAAGAACATTTGAAAAAGACATCAGAAAATGAAAAGATCTTCCATGCTTATATGTAGGTAGGATCAACATAGTAAAAATAGCAATCTTACAAAAAAGCAATCTACAGATTTAATGCAATCCTCATCAAACTCTCAACACAGTTTTTCACAAACTTTGAAAGAATAATACTCAACTTCACAAGAAAATACCAAAAAAAAAAAAAAACCCACAGAATTGTCGAAACAATCCTGAAAAATAAAATAATGTCTAGCAGTATCACCATTCCTGACTTCAAGCTTCACTACAGATCTATAGTAATAAACCTAGGTTGATATTGGCATTAAAAACAAATGTGAATAAAGAAATCAAATTAAAGACCTTGCCATTAATTCTCACACCTATGAATTCCTAGTTTTTTTTTTTTTTTACAAAGAAGCAAAAAATATACAATAAAATTTTCAACAAATGGTGTTTGCATAACTGAACTGTGGTATGTAGAAGAATGTGAAAAGATCCATATTTATCTCAAATCTAAACTGATCAATGACTTCAACATAGATCCAGATTTAATGAACCTGATAAAGGAGAAAGTGTGAAATAGCCTTGAAAAAAATTGGCACAGGAAATCTTTTCCTAAATATTACATGAGTAGCAGAGACAATGAGAGCAGCAATTAATAAGTGGGACCTCCTGAAACAAAGAAGCTTTTATAAGGCAAAGAACATTGTCAAGAAGACAAAACAGTAGCCTACAGAATGGGAAAAGATCTTTACCAACCCTGAAAGAAGGCTGATCTCTAAAAAATATTTTAAAAAAAACCTAGATGTCCCTCAACTGAAGAATGGATTAACAAACTATGGTACATCTACACAATGGAATACTACGCAGCAGTAAGAAAAAAATGATATCCTCAAATTCACAGGCAAATGGAGGGATTTGGAGAATATCCTCCTGAGCGAAGTCTCACAAACTCAGAGAGATAAGCAGGGGATGTACTCACTCACTAGTGGTCTCTAAACAAACAAACAAGAAAAAAAGCCAAACATGCCCAAGAGGCAAACCACAACCACCGAACAGTTTGGGATCAGAAACACCCTGGACTGACCCTTCAAACCCCAGTCCAACTATAGGAACACCTGACTCACTCTTGAGGGAGGGGGGAAAGAACTGGATTTGGCCAGAAGTGGAGACTGATCTAAGCTTTATTGGGTCAGTGTGACCATAGGACTGTCTGCTCCCTGCCCAGGGAGGGGATGGGGAGTTTCAGAGAAGAAAAATGACCAGATGTGTTGGGAGGGGGAAGAGACCTTGAATAAGGATATACAGGGATGGAAAAAAAAATTCAGAGGGAAAAATGAACACAAAGAAAATATATGTGTAGTAATCTTATTTGCATTTCCACCCTTGATAAGCCATGCTTATGATTATTATCCTCTGTATAGTTATTGTTAACTCTTCCACATTTTAAATTCTTTTTACTGTTTTTTTTTCTTGATAAACACAAAATAAAGAAGGAAAAAAAAAGTATTTTACTAAGCCAATATTTACAGTGACAAATATTTATAGTACACATGAGCATAGGCCCACAGCAAGTGGGGTCATTGCCGTAAGCTGAGATTGTAGTTTCTGGGAGGGATGTGAAACAATATGAAGATGTAGACTACCAAAGCCCTCATTTTACTTTGAAAAATAAAAGTATTGTTTATTAAGCAAAAAAAAAAAATAAAAGAGGAGATTAAATTATTCTTTATTTTCTTAAAAAAAAACAAAAACCTCAAGAAACTAGACATCAAAATGCCAAATAATTTGATTTTAAAATGGAGTACAGATCTAAAGAAAGAATTCTCAACAGAAGAATCTTACATGACCAAAAGACACTTAAAGAAAAGTTTAATGTCCTCATACCTAAGTGAAATTAAATCAAAGCAACTCTGAGATACCATCTTTACACTTGTCAAAATGGCTAAGATCAAAAACACTGACAACAGTCAATGCTGGAGGTGATGTGGACAAGACATTGCTAATGGCATTGTAAATTTATACAGCCACTTTGGAAATCAGTATAGTTGTTTTTTAGAAAACTGGGAATCAATCAAGCTCATGATCCAGCAATATACACCAAAGGATGCACATTCTTACCCCATGGATGTTTGCTCAACTATGTTCATAGCAGCATTATTCTTAATAGTCAGAACTGGGAAACAACCTAGATGCCCCTCAATAATGAAAGAATAAAATATGTGGTACATTTACAGGATGGAGTATTACTCAGCAGTTAAAAAAAGATGTCTTAAAATTTAAAATTTGTAGGCAAATGGTTGAAACTAGAAAAAAAAAAAAAAAAGAATCTTGAATGAGATCACCCAGACCCCAAAAGACAAACACAGTATGTACTCAGTCAAATATGGATAAATATGGATAAAGCAAAGGATAACCAGGGCACAATCTATAACCCCAGAGAAGCTAGATAACAAAGAGGAACCTAAGAGAAAAGGGAAAATAGATAAGTTCTGAGTAAATTGGGAGCATGAGGGGAGGGGGAGCCAGGGGAATTGTGAAGAGAAGGTGACAGAAGGGGATGGAAGAGATGGAGAAGAGACAGAGAGGGAGAACAAAAAAAGAGTTATATTGAAGAGGAAGCCATTTTGGGGTTAAAAAGGAACCTGGTGATTGGAAAACTCCCAGGAATCCTCAAGGATGACCTCAGCTAAGACGCCACACAATAATCAAATTGATGACCATCATAATTGTCATCAAAGAAGCTTCACTCAGAAACTAATGGCTATGTACCCTGGTCACAAGACCCCTGAAGAGTCCACCAGAGACACAAACTCTCTGAAATGCAAAAGCAAGGCTTATTAGAATGCAATCTGCAACAAGGAACTCATCCAGTGCATGGCATGGCAGTGGCCGGAGGAGGTACCTGCCCCTCTGCAAGCTGGGTTTTAAAGGCAAAAACCATAAAGTTATTCATCAATTAGGGGTCTTAGTATAGATACAATTTTGAATAGCTCATTTGGGAGGACTTTTCAGAATTCCTCTGTTATCTTAGCTGGCTATTTGTCCTCCCTGGACCATCACTTGGGCTGAGACATTCCCAGCTATAAAATGGCCCCAGGCTATTTCTGGTGCTGGGGCAATTCATGTTTAGTTAGCTGCTATCAGGAGGCCTAGGCTATCTCCTCTTTTGTACATTGTATTAAGCAGAACCTGTTTCAAGCTGCGGTTCAGGAACTTTTGTTCAAAATCAAGGTGTTTCTCTGATTCTTGAATGGAAGCAGATGTAGAGATCTCACAGCCAAGTGCTGGTCCAAAATCCCAGTTCTGTCAAAGAAAAAAAGAAAAATGAGCAAAGATGTCAACATCATAATGAGCAAACATATACCTTTATACATTTTAGTAAATTCAGCCTATCTTAAAATTCTTTGTTCAGTACCTGTAGTTCTATGGTCAATTGACAAAAATATCATGGATTCTGTTACCATTGCAGAGTGAAGTTTCTGAGCAATAGATATTGTCAACTCCCAATTTTTGAATATCCTTAAGTGAATCTATAGAGTTAGAATCATTCTGAGATAGAGAGAAATCTGAGTGTGCAGTTGGCCTTTACACAGATGTCTATGCCTCATGGAGTGTCTTCAACTTCTATACTTGTGAGTCCATCAACTTACTCCATGTAAACTGTGTTGATAGGTGTGGTTAGGTTTCAAGTAACAGTGTTTCCAGGTATAATTAACAAGCAGATCACCATCAACATATGCTGTGTTGTAGCAAGAAATAAAAGCAACTGTAACAGATTGATCATTGTTTCTAGAGATTGTTAATGTTTTCATGATCAGTAGTATCTCAAAAACCCAATTGTTTAGACCCATCAACAGTCTTCCCTTTTACTTAAGATTTTATTTTTGTTATAGGAATTTTGGAAATAAAATAGAGCTATCCTTCCAACAAGGTTCTTTTATGAAGATTTAAAAGTTTTTTATCAGACTAAAGCTGGAATTGTTTAAACTCAGATTATATTTAATAATAAATATTATTATTTATTATTAATAAATTACCTTTGGGAGGGTAAGGAAATGTCTGAAATTTTGTAACCATCATGTAGTGTTTGGGGACCTCATTTCTCAACTCGGTAGCCCAATTTCTGGTTTAATTCTTTGTTTTGAAACACAGAGAATAAAAGTAGGCATCCTCCAAAGTCATAACTGTACTTATAATACTTCACAACAGAATCCTTTCTATGCAGGCTGAAGAAAACATTTCAGGTAATATCTGTTATAATTGATGCCATACCTTTTTTTTCACATTTTATCCCTTAGTTCTACAAATTACTGGAACTCATCGAGAAAAGACTCTGTAACTAAATCTTAATTTTAAGTTACTATTTTTGTTTTGCTTTTGCTCTTGTGTCATGACTCACTGGATTTTACCAAAGTCATTATCATGGGTATTGGTGTGATGCTATCCACAGGATCATGACTAACTCACCAGTGACTACATCTCTGAATACATTGACTTCTTTTGGTTCTGCAGCTCATGTCTGCTATTAGTTCTACTAGGTGACCAAAGTCCAATGAGGTTGTCTCTATCTATGACTGAATGTTTACTGTTTTAGTTGTATGTGGGCCTTATAAATACATCCATAACTTTTGAAAATCTATGAGTGTCATGACTGAATCATTCCCATAATACAACTCTGTCAGCCATCTTTCCATAGTTAATTTCTTACATTCTCTCTGCCTTCTAAGATGCTGCTGAAATCGTGAAGGAACATTATGGGTATCCTGTTTAATATCAAACTGGTTTTAATTTTTTAAAAGACCCTTCTAATAGTATATAATATATTCTTTTAGCACAGAGTTCTTTTTCCATTTCTGTAAAATTTCCACTACTTACTTTTTTAAAGGGATAATCAATGTTTTCTAAAGAGGTAGACAGAATTAGCAGGAGTGTTATTGTTGGAGGAAGATAACACTTTAGTCAGATTGACTAATTTATTTTTTATTACCATTTTATCATTCAATGACTTTATACTGATGGAAGTAGTAAATGCAATGAAATTTTACACAATAGATCAAATTTTGTAACAGGCTTCTTAAATATTTGTCTATCAAAATGAGATACAATTTTATTCTGTAATGTATCAGATTGGATGTAGGTAGGAGTGATCCTTTCTAATATATTTTCCCTATTACTTAAGCATAGGCTTTTTTCAGAGAAAGATTCCAACCCACAGCAAAACAAATAAGCTTAGCATTAAGACCAGATTTTTAATCCTTATGTGTAAGATATCCAAATAAAATATTTCAGGTTTCAGATACTCTATACAATAAATACAAAATTTTTGATCTCTGAGATATTTTCTATAGCTATAAGGCTTCTATTATTTTAAATAAAATGTGTCTTAGTTTATGTCAGTGATTTTGATTGAGATGTATAGAATTTCTAATAAGCTTATTGTATCAAAATTAATTATATATGTTATATTAATCTTTATATTTTTGAAATGGTTTATGGTATACCCTAATTTTCCAGTTTAAACCTTACTTTTTTCCATTTGAAGCAATCTTTTATCTTTGCATTACAATTTTATTTTACTATAGAAAGTTATATCTAACATAATACAATTCCTATTCTTGTTTTATTAGAAAAATATGCTTCTATACATTTTAATAATTTCTATTTCTCATACTTTGTAGGCCCATTGGTTTTTAAAAACTGAATTGTAAAACTTAAAACAAAATTACATGTTTTAATGAAAACTCAGGCATCTGCATGTGAAACACAGAAGGCATGATATTGTCTGTGAAATATCTGCAATTACAAATAGAGTTAAAACATGATTGATTTTCTGAAGACATTTCATTTTTTTTTAATCAGTTGTGATTTAACGGATAATTCCTTGGTCATTTGAACACTTGGTCACCAGCTGGTGGCACTATTCTAGTGGGAGAGTGGCACATCTTGTTGCTATATTCTTGCTGGAAGCAGTATGTCACTGGGATTTGAATTTTGAGATTAAAATATTTGCAATATTTAAAATTCATTTCATACCTTGTGCTTGCATTTGAGATCTAAGTTTCCTGTTCCAGCTGCCATGCCTTCTGCTTGATGTTGTCATTTCTCACTCTTACCACTCTGAAACATAAGCTCAAGCAAATTATTCCTTCTGTAAGATGCCTTGGTCATGATGTATAGTCACAGCAACAGAAAAGTAACCACAATACAAACAAACCAACTAGAAATAAATGTCAAATTCTTCCCTTGAATTTTTGTTTATTCTCTTAGTATCTTTTTTTTTTTTCCTTGACATTAAAATCTTCTATGATTGCTAGTGGGATTTGATTTTTCATTCAGTGTGGTGATATATTTAACAAAACCAGTATGGAATATCAGAGAATAATTCTACCTAGTCAAGCTAGCCTGGGTGCTGGTAGTGGGGTGTCAGAGAGAATGATAGCCCACACCTTTAATCTCAGCCAGCCTGGGACAGTCCAGGAGTGGTGACATAGGTCTTTAAGCCCATAACTCCATAGACAGAGATCTTTCTATGTTTCTATGAGTTCAAGGACTAACTACCAAATAGTAGTATCTTACAACTTTAATCATAACTCTAGTATATGATGCAGAGTTGAACCCAGAAGTGAAACAACTGGGTAAAGAAGGTATTTAAGATAGGTATAGAAAGACAGAGATTTATTCTTGTAGAAGTGACAAGCCAGGCTGAGGACTTTGGAAGATAGCTGGGTGAGAATCAAATGACGTCTATTTCCTCTCTGAATTATTCCAGACTTTTCCCCAATATCTGGCTTTGAGTTTTCATTTAACAACATCTAGAATTTGTGCAACAACTCAGATTTTTTTGGTCCCCGTGAGAGTGGTTCCCTTAGATTTTACCATGAGAGAAGTACCTCCCAATCCTGTCTCACTTTATCCTTTACATATGTAGGGTTGTAAATACATACGAGTGTTTTCCCAGCTGAGACAATAAGATGACTTCCAAACAAAAAATAGAACATGCTTTCTTGTGAGACTCTAGATGTCCTATGGGGTTGTTCTACAGCACCTCTACTCTGTTGGGCTGGAGAAGAAATGACTGTTAACAGTATTTGTATAATTATGCACACACAGACTTTTAAAATTAAAATGATCAAGGTTTAAATAACCAGGAGAAATGAGGCAGAATAAAACCCAGCAAGCGAGACAGATATCAGAGGACTGACAGAAGGAAAAAGCTGAATACTGCCTAAGGTTTTGATAAATGCTCCAATGAAAGTGGTAAGTAGATATTCAACAATCTAAATAAATTCACTTACCAAGTTGAAGGGGATATCTGAACCATAGGAAAACCTCAGTATCATCCATCCTTAGAGGAAGTTTAGATAGTTAAACACAATAGGTGTGGCGTTCCAATTCACTTAGTTTCCTCTGCTGAGAGTGAATCATCTTTGAGATCTCATATTTAGTTTCCAAACTAGCAATTTAAAACAGATCTCATTTCCTACAAAGCAAGAGTTATTTTATTCTAAGAAGTGATCCATGACCAGAACATGGGAGAAAATAGTCAGGTTGTTAGAAATGGCAAATTTCTCCAAAGAAGTGGTTTAATATATCTTTTTATTCATAGAAAAAAAAGAAGACATAAATCAATGGATTTACTAAATGTATTTGTGCAAATTGTAGGTAGGTGGGTTACATAAAAATAGAGATATCTCTGTTATATTTTTAGATTTTATTTAATGTTATTATTAGCTTTGGGATTGGTAGGAGCTAATGCTAGGCTAAGAATAAAATAAAAAAATTATCTGGAAATAACAAAGGATCATCAAACAAATGCAGAAGTGGCTGATTACCACTAGTAATTATTCTAAAGCTAGTAAAGATTCTAAAAATGTCTTAAAATAATTTTAGTGTTCACCTGCAACTTTATAATTTCCCTTAATCAGAAAGTTCTTCTCAGAAAGTCTAAAGAATCTATAATATATTCAGTTTTCAAGGAACTTACATTCTGATGTTCAGACATTTTCAATGATTATAATGTTCTTTTTCTTGAAAATAAGTTTTAGAATTGTTACATTTATTGGTTTTTCATTTAATTTCCATTTATCCTTTGAAAGTTTCATACATGTATACAATGAATCGTGTTCTTAAACATGCTTACTCAAACTCACTTTCCATCTTCTTACATACTATCCATCACATACCTCCTTTAAGTTCATGTGTTACTATTACAATTTTTACCTAATTATTGTTTTAACCCACTGACTCAAATTAGTGCTGCCCATAAACAGAGGACTACTGCACTTGAACATACTGGTCAAGTAACCAAGTGGCCATATTTCTATATAATGTTATTCTCTCTCTCTCTCTCTCTCTCTCTCTCTCTCTCTCTCTCTCTCTCTCTCTCTCTCCCAGCAGCCATCAATTGCCAATACTTTTTCTGCTAGAGGAAGAATCTGGGAGTCACTAAACCAGTTGTGCTGGAATTTATGACTTCATCTTTGCAGGCGTGTTATAATTAATCAGTTACTCTGAGTTCATGTGCGCCCATCAAGTCATCTCATGTCTTGATGACAACACTTCACCACACTCCCATCTTCTTTATAATAAAATACTGGTAGTAGTATGATGTCTTTTTAACTATAAGTTACCTATGTTAACACCTGGTTGTGATAAAGTAGTTGGAGGATATTACAAATATAATTATTGTTTCATTTTTATATGTAAATATTGAATTCTTCAGTATTCTGTCAAATGTCCAATAGATTTTCACACTGCACAATATTGTCTTTGTGTGCTTGTGATGGAGGGCCATGAAGAAGGCCTTTGTTCAGAAAGATTTAGATCTCTAGTGTTGCAAAAAAATGACAAACAGTATAAGATGCCCTCATACTGCTATAAGTTTATGATCTTGTCACAAGTCAGTATATTTTCAAAATGTACATAAATATACTTAAATAAGTAGGCTTTTGCTATGGTAGAGTATAAAATAAACAATGCAAATGACTTACTCACTAAATTCAAAGTTCATTCTGCAGCTCAATAGATCTCTTCCCACATGAATTCATATGAAAAGATTAGGTACTTTATATAAAAACAAAAGGAACATATTTTAATCATTTTCTATGCAAATATATATACATATATATACAGTAACAAAGTGATTTTATGTAGACAAAAACAACAGTGCTGTTGTATTTTCTGTTTTAATTATTCATGTTAAAAAAATCAAATAATTATGTATGTTAGCTGTCTTGTTTCTGAGTCTTTATAACAGTTATACCCAAACTCAGTACCCCCAGAATTATTTTTAGTATTGTTTTCATTACTTAATATGATCTGTTTATTTAGACAGGACATGAGAAATCTTACTCTTAATGGTCTACACTTTCTATCAGGAGAACCTGTGTGAAAGTATTACCCCATAAAATATTCCCTGCAGATTTTCTAAGATAGAACCTTAGCACAGGAAAATATCTAAAACATTATCAGCAGTATAAATAGCTGTTTTATTTTGACTATAAATATTTAATCTTTCAAATAAAATTTGTCTAATTGCCTTCAAATTTGCATATTCATATTTTTCTTTTTTATTTACAAGTATTTACTCTTTTTATATAACAGTGACGGTTCGCACTCCCTTCCTTCATTCCACTCATTGCCCAAATTCCACCCCTGAACCCCCCCCCCCATCCACTCCTCTGGAAGGGTAAGGCCTTCTTTGGGGAATCAACAAAGTCTGGCACATCAAGTGGAGGCAGGACCAAGTTCCTTCCCACTGTATCAAGACTGAGCAGGCCATATATAGAAAATGTTATTTTAGAAACAAAGAGAATTCGTGGCCTAAGAGACTATACTTTAAGAATGTGTGCTCCAATTAAAGGACTTTTTAAAGTATTCCTTGGTATAGTTGACTGGTGTGTTATTCACTTGCCTTGTTGTTGACAAACACCTGAGGAAAGAAATTCAATGAAATCAGGGTGTGTGTTGGCTAACACATCAGGATATAATCTTTTGTGGTGGGGAAGTCATGGCACTTGAGGCTTGTTGCAGCTGCTCTCACTGGGTCTGTGGCCAGGAACATACTCTGATGAACAGAATTACTCATTTTCCTTTCTTTTTATTCAATCTAGGACTCTGCGCCATGGAATGGTGCCACCCACATTTAGGATCAATTTTCTCACTTCAATTAATCTAATCTAGAAAATCCACCAAGACATGCCCAGAAGTTTGTTGTCATGGTAATTCTAAATCCCATCAGTTTTATAATCAAGACTAACCATCACAGATGGGATCAGAATAATACTAAATACCACTCATCTTTTTCCAGTAGGAGAAAGACAAGCAGTATTACAAAATGACTCACATTGATGTCCCATTTCCTTTCAGAGTAGAAAATAGAATAGCATTTAATAATGGACAGAAACATTTGTGGAACCACATTTCTTTAAAATTTTATCTCTTGTCTTTACTCCTATTATTAATAATATTTAACATATAGTGAAATGGTAATTTTATTGGGAAAAAAACTTGAAATAGTAGTGTCATTATCTAATTTTCTCTCTGAAATGACTATTTGTTTGGGATAATGACTATTTCCCAAACAAATAGCCATTTTGGAATTTGATCTAATACCAAAATAATAAGACAAATGAAATTATTAGTCACAATAAGTTACTATTACTTAAATGTTAAAAACAAATATTTCCTACAGTTAGAAGTAACTACTACATGTGAAATTGTAGCTAGAAAATAAATTTAACAGAAAAAAAGAGAATAAAAAGAGTGAATCGTATCCAATGCTCCATACATCACCATTCCATGTAGTATAAGTGACTACATATACAGAAAGGAAATCAGACTAATGAGAGACTGTAATGATACACACATATAACTTATTTAATTAGTTAGCATGTCTTTTGTTTTTTTATTATTTAGGTTCTAAATTATTTTTTCACTTTAACAAATCTACTTTATCTAAATATAAATTATATATCTGATGTAGGTGGTTGGAAGAAAGAAAACTCAGACTCACATCTTGATATTTAATAATAGTACAATTCAGGCACTTTTCTAAATAACTTTATCAAGCATTTCTCACTATTGAAGAAACTCCTGCCCATCTATTCTTGACTTTATTATGTTCTAGCACTGAGTCATCCTGTTGCCAAGGAACATAAAATGGCTTTTATGTGCACAAGACATAAAGCATAGCTGAATATCAGTTCATATAGTGAACTGATATTCATTCCTCATATTTATATGATCTCTTCAAGAAATATTGAAGATTCTACAGGCTGATTGATGAACTAGAGATTCCTTATTGCAGTAAGTTGAAAAGTTTTGGATTGAAAACCAAATTTATCTTGGGCTCTATTTGGTACTCATAATAGTCATTTATCACCTATATCTGCATCTGATCTAACATGCTCTTGACTCTTAGGTAAAACATGTGGAATGTCTTTGTGATAGACCACCAACTTTCTCCAACCAGAAAGCTAAAAATCATGTTACTTAATACCTAAATGAAGCAATACAATTTTCATTGCTTGTGTGTTCCCCTGCCCACATCAATGTGTTAGATACATTCATTGATTTATTATTGTTGTCTTATGACTACAAAAACTCATGTAACAACTTTCATATGGTCAAACTTTACATGTCAGTCAAACAAACTATCTGAATCTGTGTTCCTTGCCTGTAGTATCTCAAGGTAGAGATAGAATAAATTCTCTTATTCTTTTAATGTGAAGATGATGTGTTATATAAATAAAAATAGCTACACAAACAGACTTATTTTAATAAAATATAAAAATAATCATAAATGAATAAGTGAAATGACAATGCACTAGTCTGGTGAGTTGGAGGTCATAATCAGAAAACAGAATTAAAATTATATATCATAAGGTAGTACATAAAATATTATTTTACCATGGAAATATGCTTTCTTTCTGTTGTTGTTGTTATTGTTTTGGCCATAATATGATCATTCCATGGCTATCATGGAAAGGAGATGACTTTGTTTCCATAGTTAGAGTAACAAAATAAGCAGACCAACACAATAATAATTGGATCTATGATAATTACACTAGTAATATTTTACTCTCTAGCAGAATGGGGAAGGGGCTTAGAAGATCCACACTTGGTATTTCTGCCAATAAATCTACTTACCCCTCAAATGTATTTATTCTTGAGAGAAGAGTACATAGGAGATTAAAAGCTATCTGAAAAAAGAGATTTACACATATATACATATATATTCTCCAGGAAGTCATCACACATATGGCATGCTGAAGGCCATTTCTCAATGATACTGCTATTTAGGGAATCACCTGTGTTTCTGGTCAGTCAAGGATATACTGTTGTATATCAGGGTTGAGGAGTTATTTTCTCACATATCTTAAGAAAAAGAAATGTAACTGATATGTAATACAAATAATCAAAAAAAATGGCAAGTAGGAAATTTATACCTGTCTACCAAAGCTTTTTCCTGTCTACAGAACATACTGTTTGATGAGAACCTATTAGATATAGAGTTCATTCAGCTCTGTCAATCAGTCATGCCCTGTGATCAGGACTCATGTACAAAAACTTCCAGTCCCAATAGAAATAGCACTTGATATCAGCTATTACACATCAAAGCTTCAATCACGTTGGTAGAAAAGTCTATGTTCACATGCCAAGTCTCCACCCATGAGAGAGTCAACTCATCTACCACTGAACTTCGCACAGGTGTGGCTCTGGAAATCTTGCTCTTGTCTACTGATCAAAACATACATATAGTCTAAATGAGGAACAGGAATGCTGCTTTACCCTTCCTTTTTTCTTATTATTTGTTGTTGGATTGCCTGTAAGATTATGGATTATGCTTTCATTCTATTTGAAGGTTTTGGAGTCTTGTAGCTTTTAATATTTTGTGGCTTCTGCTTTTTAATTTTTCCATTTTAATTAATTTTACTTCTAATTAGTTATACTTTATAACTACTTACAATTTGATATATCAATTGTAACTTTTACCTCAACAGAACAGACATTTGTGACTTACTTTCATGATCTAAAACTACAAAGATATTTTCTGCAGAGGCTAGAGAATAGCTTGGTAGTTATGAGCTCACTGTCTTTTTAGAGGCTAGGTATAGGAGAAAATATTTAATTGTAATGTATCATATAAGGATTAATATTTACTAACGTTAAAAAATACTCACTAACACATATTAGACCTTAAGACAATTTTTAGAGATTAAATTGTCTCCCAATAGATAATTTGATCTGCTCCCCCCAAAACCAAAAACTAAACAAAAAAAAGTACAAGCTCCCAAGTCTCAAACAATTAGCCATGCCCCATCAGGGGTCCAGATCCTCAGAGGCTACTAAAGCTCCCTTAGACAGCATCTAAATCCCATTACAACTAGGGTTTATAGTAACTGGGCAGCTTGAAAACATAATGCCAGTTCCAGGGTATCCAATTTTCTCTGGGCTCTGTGGGTACTAGACACACAAATAGTTCACAGACTATCTGTCTTTATATCTATTTCCTGTATATTGCATGCCTACTACAGGTAAGCCAAACACACACATATACAAAAATAAGATAAGATTTAAATAATTAATTTCTATGTTTTTACATTTAAAATAGGACTCCACAGCCCATTAATCTTTTTTCCTCAAATTGTATCTCTTTCTTTTTTCCATCCCTGTTTTATTTTGCTACTTAAATACTGATCAATCACTCCTTTTGCTTAAAAATAATCAAAGAATTACATCTTTTTCAAATAGTATCCCAGCACTACTGTATCTGGAATATAACAGGCACACAAGTGTAGTGCAAAGGTCTCTTTTATAGCTCAGAATACTCTAGATTGTCATTAAGTCAGTCAAGGCATCACCAGTGCATCTCCCCTCTAAATATTATCAAAAAACACAATTTCTAGTAAAAAAAAAATCTGCTTTAGAAACACACACAAGCAACCAAATAGAATGGGAAAGACAGTGTTGAAGGTAGGATAAATTTGGAACACACATCTATTCTAATAGATGTGTCTAATGAAACAGAGAAACAACATACTATAGAAAGAGGTTACTGGCTGGTATTAGCCCCCACAGTTTGCCTAGAGGTCCAGATCTGCCTGCAGCTACCTTTCCTCCCAAAATGACTCAGATGCATATATTAATTTCATCAGGTTTGGTCTATGGCTCAGGCATATTGGAAGCTAGCTCTTTTATCTTAATTCAACCCATTTCCATTAATCTGTGTTGCCACATGGCTTACCTATTTTGTTACACCTTGATTCTTGGGCACCTGGATTTTCTCTCTGTCTGACTCTGCCCTCATTCTCCTACTTAATGCTGCTTCATTTTCCTGCCTACTGATATGGTGCATGATATAGGCTAAAATAGTTTATTGTTAGAATAATATTCATAGCATATAGAAAGACATTTCCCAGAAGTGACCAGCAGCAAGTCTGAGGGAAGTTGGAAGATAGCTGGGCCTGGAGATGGGGCTCAGATTTGGCAGTGTCCCACAGCTTGCCCAAACCATAGCATCATAGCACTGCAACCACACAGGAGCAGCTGAGCCCTTAGGCAAACAGCTGGGAGGTCAGAGGTGAGGTTCAACCCCCCTTCAGGCCAAGCAGAGACTTCTGTTCCCTCAACCCAGGCCCAGAGATGGGGCACATCATTAGAGATCCAAAGCTTGCACAGACCACAGTTGGCATCATCACACCATGACCACACTGAAGGAGCAGAGCCCTTGGAAGAACAGCTAAAAGGCCAAGCACAGAGTACTATTCTCTGAACCTCAACCCAGAGACAAAACACAGCTCCTGCAGGGCACCCTCTGCCCAAATCTGTGACTCTCCAGGACCAGCTGACCCTCTAAAAACAGAGCTGACTAAGAGCCTCCAGACTAACAACTGACTAAGAGCTAACCAAGAACCAACCACGATGAGAAAACAATGGGCAGATGCCAGTGTAAGAATACATATAACATTACAAAGATCAACAAGACACCAACAGAAGAAGCAAATGGTTCTATAACTTCAAGACCTGAACATAACAATGAAAAAAAAAAAACAAAAGAAAATGACCTTAAAAACAGCTTTATGAAGCTAATAGAAGCCAAAAAAAGAGGATATAAAAATCTCCTTAAAGAAATAGAAGAAAATACAAACAGAAAATTGGAAGAGATGAACAAATCTCTGAAAGAAAATAAAGAAAGCCAAGAAAAAACAAAAACCAAAAAACAAGCAGGTAAAAGAAACATTCTAGGAAATAAAAATTGAAATAGCAGCAATAAAGAAGGCACAAACCAAGACAAAACTGGATATAGAAAACATGAAGAAAAGACCTGAAACTTCAGATTAGAAAATAACCAACAGAATCCAAGAGATAGAAGAGACAGTCTATGGAGTGGAAGACTCAATAGTGTAAATAGATACATCAGTTAAAGAAAACACTAAAACCAAAATGGCATAACACAAAATGTCCAGCAAATCTGGAATACCATAAAAAGGCCAAACCTGAAAATAATTCGAATTGAAGAAGGAGAAAATACCAGCTCAAAGGCACAGAAAATATATTCAACAAAATCATAGAAGAAAATGTCCCCAACCTAAAAAAGGAAATGCCTATAAAGAAACAAGAAACCTACAAAACACCAAGTAGACTAGACCCACGAAAAATTTCTGCACACCATACAATAATTAAGGAACTAAATCTACAGAACAAAGAAAAAATACTAAGAGATGCAAATGAAAAAGGCCAAATCATCTATAAAAGCAGGCCTATCAGAATAAGACCCAACTATTCATTGAAAACAACAAAAGCAAGAAGGCACTGGTCAGACATTATACAGACAGCAAAAGTGCATGGATGCCATACTAGACTTCTGTACCCAGCAAAATTATCAATCAACATATATGACATAAACAAGATATTTCTTGATAAAACTAGATTTACACAATACCCACCCACAATCTGGCTCTACAAAAAGCCCTAGAGGGAAAACTCCAAACTAAGAAAACCACAAACACTCATGTTTTGATAAGCAAACAATTGATAAACCCACAGAAGAAACTCCCCACAAAAAAGAAATGCAAGCTACCACAAAAAATAATAAGAATTAATGATCATTGGTCATTAATATCCCTTAATATCAATGGACTCAATTCACCTAAGAAAAAACACACCCTAGCATGATGGATACAAAAACAAAAATCATCCTTCTGCTGCATAAAAGAAATACACCTCAACTTCAAAGACAGACACAGGCTCAGAGTAAAGGGTTGGGAAATAACTTTCCAAACAAATGTCCCTAGGAAACAAGCTAGTGTAGCCATACTAATATCTAACAAAATATACTTTAAATTAAAACCAATAAAAAGAGAACAGGATGGACACTACTTATTCATCTCAGGAAAAATGCACCAAGACAAAATTTCAATCCTGAGTATCTATGCTCCCAATACAAGGGCACCTACATATATAAAAGAAACACACTAAAACTTAAACCTTGTATCAAACCTGACACACTAATAGTGGGAGACTTCAAGACCCCATTTTCACCCTTGGATAGGTCAACCAGACAGAAACTCAACATATAAATATGGGATCTAACAGAAGTTATGACTCAAATGGAATTAATTGATATATACTGAACCTTCTACCCAAACAAAAAGGAATATACTTATTTCTCAGCAATCCATGGAACTTTCTCTGAAATTGAACACATACTACTAGGTCATACAGCAAATAACAACAGATACAAAAAAGTAGGAATAACTCCCTGCACCATATTGGATCACCATAGTCTAAAGTTAGAGATTAACAATATCAAAAATCATAGAAAGTCTACCAACTCATGGAAACTAAACATCTCTCAACTGACCCACCTCTGTGTCAAAGAAGAAATTAAGAAAGACATCAAAGACTACCTAGAATTTATTGAAAATAAATCCACAACATACTCAAACTTATGGGATACAATGAAAGTAGTCTTAAAAGGAAAATTCATAGCACTAGTTGCCTATATGAAAATCCTAGAGAAATCCCCAACAAGAGAACTAACAGCACAGCTGAAAGCCTTAGAATAATTAGAAGCATACTCACCTAGAAGGAGCATACAGCAGGAAATAATCAAACTCAGAGCTGAAATAATACAATTGAAAGAAAGAACACAATACAAAGGATCAGAGAATTAAACATTTGGTTCTTTGAGAAAGTCAACAAGATAGATAAAACCTCATCTAAAGTAATCAAAAGGCAGGTAGAGAGTATCCAAATTAACAATATCAGAAATGAAAAGGGTGACATAACAATAGACCTCCAGGAGATCTGGAGAATTATCAGGTCATACTTTCAAAATCTATAATGCACAAAATTAGAAAACCTAGAAGAAATGGACAGCTTTCTGGACAGGTACCAATTACCGAAATTAAATTAAGATCAGATTAAAGACCTAAACAGACCTATAACCCCAAAGGAAATTTAAGCTCTCATTAAAAGTCTCCCAAGTAAAAAAAAGCCCAGACCCAGATGGCTTCAGAGCAGAATTCTACTAGACATTCAAAAAAAAAAAAAAAAAAAAAAAAAAAAACTAATACCAATACTCCTCAAACTGTCCCATACAGTAGAAACTGACAGAATATTGGTAAACCTTTTTTATGAGTCCACAATGATCTTAATATCTATGCCACTAAAAGACACAACAAAGAAAGAGAATTACAGACCAATTTTCCATATGAACATTGATGCAAAGAATTTCAACAAAATTCTGGCAAACCAAATGCAACAAAATATCAAAAAAATATCACCCACCACGATCAAGTAGGCTTTATTCCAGAGATACAGGAATGGTTTATCATATGAAAAACTGTGAATGTCATCCATCATATAAACAAGTTGATAGAAAAAAAATTACATTATCATCTCATTAAATGGAGAAAAAGTCTTTGACAAAATCTAACACTCCTTCATGATAAAAGTCCTGGAAAGGTCACGAATACAGGGAAAATATCTCAATATAATAAAAGTGATTTACAGCAAGTAGACAGCCAGCATCAAACTAAATGGACAAAAGCTCAAAGCAATACCATTAAAATCAGGAACTAGACAAATGTCCTCTCTCTCCTTATCTAGTGAATGTGGTTCGAGAGGTTTACATTAATGCGATAAGAAAATGAAAGGAGATTAAGGAAATACAAATTGAAAAAGAAGAAGTGAAACTACCTCTACTTGCAGATGATATGACTCTATACATAAGTGACCCACAAAATTCTACCAGGGAACTCCTGCAGCTGATAAACACCTTCAGTATTATAGCAGGATACAAGATTAACTCAAAAAATATGTAGCCCTCCTATACACTAAAAATAAAGGGGCTGAGGAAGAAATTAGAAAAAAAAACCTTTATAATAGTTGTAAACAACATTAAATATCTTGGCATAACTCTAACCAAAGAAGTAATAGGCCTCTTAGACAAAAACTTTAAGTCACTGAAGAAAGAAATTAAAAAGGATACCAGAAATGGAAAGACCTCTCAAGTTTCTGGATAGGTAGTATCAACATAGTAAAAATGTCAGTTTTACTTAAAGCAATTTATAGATTCAATGCAATACCCATCAAATCCCTACAGAATTTTTTACAGACCTTCAAAGAACAATATTCAACTTCATATGAAATAACCGGAATCCCAGAATTGCCAAAGCAATCCTGCTCAATAAAAGAACTTCAGGAGGCAACACCATCCCTGAGTTTAAGCTATACTATAGAGCTATAGTACTAAAAACTTTCTGGTACTTGCATAAAAACAGACTTTTAAATCAATCGAATCGAATCAAAGACACTGACATTTACACCTGATCTTTGACAAAAGGGTCAAAAATGTCCAATGGAAAAAAGATAGTATCTTCAACAAAGTGTGTTGGCATAATTGGATGGTAGCTTGTAGAAGAATGCAAATAGATCCAAACCTATCACCCTGTACAAAACGTAAATCCAATTGGATTCTAGACTTCAACATAAACCCAGTGACACTGAACTTGATAGAAAAGAAAGTGGGAAATATCCTCCAATGCATTGGCACAGGAGACCACTTCCCAAATATAATACCAGTAGCACAGACACTAATAATAGCAATTAATTAGTGGAACTTCTTGAAAGTGAGACGTTTCTGTAAGGCCAAGGACACTGTTAATAAGACAAAATGAGAGCCTACAGAATGCGAAAAGAGCTTCACCAACCCTACAACAGACAGAAGACTGATTTCTAAAATATATAAAGAACTCAAGAAACTAGAGCCCATAACCCTAAGTAACCCAATTTAAAAAATGAGATTTAGAACTAAAAAGGAAATTCTCAGCAGAAGAATTACAAATGGCTGAAAGGCACTTGAAAATGTGCTCAACATCTTTAGCCATCAGAGAAATGCAAATCAAACAACTTTGAAATACCACCTTACACCTGTCAGAATGGCTAAGATCAAAAACACAAAGGACAGCCTATGTTGGAGAGAATGCACAGCGAGGGGAACACTCCTCCATTATTGGTGAAAGTGTAAAGTGGTACAGCCACTATGTATTGCAGTTCCTCAGAAAACTGGGAATCGATCTCCCCAAGGATCCAGAAATACCACTATTAGACATATACCCAAAAGACTCACATTTGCACTCCAAAGGCATTAGCTCAACTATATTTATAGCAGCATTGTTCATAATAGCAATAACCTGAAAACAACCTAGATAACCCTCAACTAAAGTATGGATTAACAAACTGTGGTACATCTACACAATGGAGTACTACTCAGTAGGTTAAAAAAAAGGCATCCTAAAATTTGCAGTCAAATGAATGGATTTGAAGAATATCCTCAGCGAGGTATCACAAGCCTAGAAAGATAAGTATGGGATGCTCTCACTCATTCGTAGACTTTAGACAAAAAAAAAAAAAAAAAAAAAAAAAAAAAAAAAAAAAAAAAAAAAAAAAAAAAAAAAAAAAAAAAAAAAAGCAAAGAACTCTCAAGCTGTAAAATGCAAATGCAACCTCTGAAATGCTTTTGATCAGAAGAATCTTAAGAGAGACTTTCAGGGATTCCCCTAGGAAGAGAAAATTGAGAATATCTTCTTAGTTAATTGAGAATATAAAGAGTTGTAACCAAGAAGAGGTGGAAAAAATCCTGAGAGAAGGGGAGGATTGAGTGAGAGGAGCAAGAGGGAGAAAAAAAAGCGTTGGAGATCTTAATAAAGGAAGCCAATGTGGGGTTAGAAAAATACTAGGTGCTATGGTCACCCATAAGAATTCACAGGATATCTCTGCCTAGGTTTCTAACCGATAGTGGAGGTGTTGCCTAGACAAGACTTCCCTATAAACTAAGAGTCACCCCAAGTGCCATCACAGAACTTTGATTCAACAATGAATAGAGGTTGAGGCTGAGACACATGGCTGAACTCTAGGTTGACCTCCTGGTCCAGCTGAGAGCAAGAGAGAAGAATGATGCCTGGCTGGAGCTCTAGGGAGCTCACTGAATTAAGAACAACCACTGAAGAAACATCAAGAAAAATAACTAGGCCCTCCAAGTATAGGCAGCTCTCTACTTACATGGGAAGTATGTGGAGCCTCAAGGGGAGAGATCAGACTGTATTTCTATGCATGGACTGGCACTTCAGTGCTCATTCTTCCCAGAGGAACACCTAACCCAATCAGGACATTACAATGAGAAAATCGGACCTGCCTGGAGGAGTGGATACTGAGTTGATCCACCTTGGTACTTCTTGCTCTTTTGGGGGAGGGGATGGGTGTATGGGGAGGAGAGAGGATGTAGGCAGACAGGGAGGAATTAGGAGGGGGAACTGAGGGAGAGCAAAGGGATACATGAAAAAAGGACTTTATTTTCTAAAAATAAATTTAAAAATTATATTAAAAAAGAAAGACATTCCCACATTATTTTACCTTTTTTGTCTAATCAAAAAGGAAGGTCTCAATTTTAGTGTAGCAAAATTACATATTCAAAACAGCTATAAGTAAAGATTACAGTTACAATATCTGGCTATTATAAATGATGCTTCTATGAACATAATTGAGCTAATGCCTTTGGGGTAAAAATGTGCATTCTTGGGTATGTTGTCTGACTCACAGGGCCAAACTACAGCTTCCACAATGAGAGGTTTTTAAACTCTCAAATTTTGTTTTGTTTTACAGGAAAGGTCACAAGGGCAGAGGACAGAGGTGATATGAAATAAGTAGGATCAGTGAGATGCATGATGAGAAATTCACAAAGAAGCAATAAAAATAAAAAAAGAGATAAAGCAAAATTCACAAGAAATTCATATAGATACAAAGACACATACATTTGCACACAGAAGTCCAAATGAAAACACAAAGCAAGACGCAATAATACAGATGCGAAGAACATGTATGTAAGATAAAAATTAAATGATAAAATAATTTTTAATGTCCTGACTCAACATTTTAAGACTTTTTTAAAAAGCCTCTCCAAAAATATTGAGTTTATTTTCTGTTGACCATCTACAACTTGGTATGAGGTCCTTAAGAGTGGTTTGCTTCCCTAGTGAGACCTTGAATAAAGCTAGTTTTTCATTTACAAGTGGCTTTCAATTAAAAAACATTTCTGAAGCTATAGGAGTTCCCTGATAGAATTTTTAGAGGTCAGTTGTACATATAATCATATCATCTGAAAATAGAGATAGTTTGACTTCTTCCTTTCAAATTTGGATCCACATAATCCTCTTTTGTTCTCCTACTGCTATAAGAACTATATTGAATAGATAAGGGGAGAGAGAACAGCCTTGTCTTATTCCTGATTTAGTGGGATTGCTTTGAGTTTCTCTCCATTTAGTTTGATGCTGCTGTTGGGTTGCTATATATTACCTTTGTTATGTTTAGATATTTTCCCTGTATTCCTGATCTCTCCAATACTTTTTTTTTTAATGAAATAGTGTTGTATTTTGTTAAAATGTTTCTTCATCATCTAAGGAGACAATCATGTGGGATTTTTTTCCTTCAGAATGTTTGTATGATGGATGATATTCACAGTTGTTCATATGATGAACCATCCCTGTATCTCTGGGATGAAGCCTACTTGATTATAGTGGATAATTTTTTTGATATGTTGTTGAATTAGGTTTTCCAGTATTTTATTGAGTATTTTTACATCAGTGTTTATGAGGGAAATTGTTCTGTAATTCTTTTTCGTTGTTTCATCTTTGAGTGGCTTGAGTATCAGGGTGATTGTAGCCTCATAAAAAGAGTTCTGCAATGTTTTTTTCAGTTTCTATTGTATGGAACATTTTGAGGACTATTGATATTAGTTCTTCTTTGTCTGGTAAAATTCTGCACTGAAACCATCTGGCCCTAGGCTTTTTACTTGGGAGACTTTTAATCACAGCTTCAATTTCCTTGGGGGTTAAAGGTATATATACAGCAAGCTGACAGCCAACGTCAAAATAAATGGTGAGAACTTCAAGGCAATCGCACTAAAATCAGAAACAAGACAAGCTTATCCTCTCTTCCTTTACCTATTCAATATAGTTCTGCTCTTATATACTCTATGTTGGCTCACCTGTGCCCCAGGAGAGGTGCAGAACCTGCTTCCTGAGGGCTGCTGCCAGTGAGGGGCAGTACCTTTTCTCCTACTCTCATAATCTCAGTACCAGCCCTCTCGTCTCCAATAGGTGGGAAGAAGTGGGTAAGAGAGAGGTCGTCTTTCCCTATTCTACTTCATAATGGAGAGGTCTCATCACAAGCATTGAAGAGAGGTTCAGGTCTTGGTAGTGAACTATAACTTGATTGATGGTATAAAGTGGGACACTGGAGAAATTGAATAAGGCAGGACCAGACATCAAAATAAATCATAGCACAATTAGGGGATTAATAATGTGTAGAAGCCAGAGAAACAAAGGTTTGTCAGACCGGGACAATGTATCCTGGGGCTGATATCTGGCCAGATCTTTGTGTGGGGCTTTAAGGACTTTACATTTTGTTCCCCTAAATGAGACTTATTGACAAAGAAATAATATGCTTTTCCCAAGACCACACAAGTTCCTCTCCCCACATTCTACACTTATTAGGTCAAGGGTTCCTCAGTGTTGAAAAACCATTCCTGCAAGAGAGTTTGTCTGTTTCTGCAGTAACTCAAGGCTCTCAGTTGTTGATGTCATGGTCTGATCAAGTTTGTCTCAAAAGCCCCCTGCCTAATGATGGGTCTGCCCAAGGACAGAACTTGCTCTGTCTGCATCCAGAGAAAGGGTGAGCCCAGTCCCGCTAGCAGAGAAATGAAAATCTCTCTGACTGATTGTGAAGGAGAAAAGTGACTTCTTTCTTGAACAGATATACCTGGGGGGTGGTTATCATCAAAGGTTACAGAAGGTGCACAAGGAAGACTTGACACATGGTTGCACATTTCCCTTGCACCACAGATGTAGGGGAGAGGCAATGCATGTTGGCCTAAAAGAGCCATGTTAGTGAGACCTTGGTAATGAATAGGCTTGTCCTGACTGAAAATACAAACTGGAGAGTTGGATAGCTGGTTGAATAGAGAAATATGTAACTGGCAAAAACCAGTAAAATATTTTGTGGCTCCTGGAAAAAGAGTGGTATTGACTGGCACAACTGTCAGGAGACATCTATTGCTGAATGTGTGAAAGAAGCAGTTAGAGGCATTAGGGTGATTGGTGACAGGGAGAAAGTTAGCAACATACTGAATGTATTGGTTCTATGTGGTGTGGCTTTGATCTGTGATGAACTTGTGTTTCATGAGAGAGAATATTCTAATGTATTAAAATGGGTAGGGATGCTGGGACAATTTTTCAGGATATATGAAGACCAGCCACAGGGTTTTGACCTATGGGTGATACACAGAGTTTCTACTGAGCTCCCATGTGCTGGCACTTATTTCAAAGGTCAGGTATTGTGAAGAAGCAGGTTTTTCTTGATTAGGTCATGGTGTTTAGACTATGGCACTCTTCAATTTTATAATATTATCTCTTGAAACCCCCATAGGTTTCTATGTTATCCAGACATTATTCTTTCAAGTAAAGCACCTTGTTCCAGAACTCTGGGCCTTCAGTTTGAAATTTCTTAAGTTCTTTTGATTTACGTAATGCTCTAAGGGAATGGATTTGGAGATCTCTCTGTGGTGATGCTGAACATCTCATTATAGAAAAGTGCTGCCAGAGGTGTGTACCTTTCCTCAGGCAATTTTGCCACTGGGGATCTGAAGTGTCTTAACAAACGCAAGCCCATCCACAGTTTAAAGAAACTGGCAACCATCTCAATGATGTTTAAGTGGGTTGTTGTGTCATCAGGTCTTTATGGGAAATAAAAATGGTTATAATCTATGCCCAGTCTGAATGTTGGGGTCTGAAAAGGAGGTAGGAGGACTTTTAGCTAATGTCAGAGAGTTGCTGTGACTGAAAGGTGAACAATGTCTAGATTTTCGTGAAGGCATAATTCAGAAGTAAAGCAGCCAGGAAGAAAGAAGGTCTGCAGGTCTTTTTGCAGGATGGCCATGCGAGAAATGGCACTATTTCCAATGATGGCAGGACAGTACTCATAAATTTCTCTGCTCTCCTTGTGAGTTCCTATTGGGAAAGCATGCTCATGAGAATTAGCTGTGGTTCTCCTTTATCAAGGATAATTGGCCACTGGTCTACAAGGGAAGAGGAAGAAAGTTGGGGAACAGGGTTCAGGTGGCTTGTGCATAAATGGAAGAAGCTCTCAGGAGGACAGTTTTCAGTGTTACAGCTAAGTTTTATTCCAGAGTGAGGGGAAATATATGGAATGGAAATAGCAGTTGGGATATCACCCAATTTGCATTTGACAGCAAATTCCTACCCTATAGCTGGGAGAACAAAACATAATTATCATACAGGCAACAGGGTAAGAGTACATGTAGAGATTTGTATCATATGTCTCACTTGAGATAGTTCAGACATCCAAGCTAAGGGACAGCTTCTAGATAAAGTCAAGTCTCTGAGCCTCAAGATGCTATCCATGTAGGAAGGGAGCACTGCTGGAAAGGGAGTCCTCCATTTTGTTCCAAACTCAGAGCAGTCCAAACATGGTGGACTGCTACCTGAAGGGCAGGGTACTCCAACAACTCTCCCAGATCATCATGCCCCCAGTGCAGAATGGCCTTCTAGTGCCAAGAGGTCCCCAGGAAGCCCAGACCCCAGTCATCTGTTCAGCCATTGATGGTGACTAGAGTCAAGGACACTAGTAGGGCCATGGACCCAGACATGGCCTTCAGCAGCAGTTCAGGTCCAGATGACATCATGGTTCATGGTTGATTTTGCCTCACTCAGACCAAAATGCCTGGGTCATTAAATTTTAATATGCCTATTTGTTTTCTAAGGAGAGACAGAACAGGTGTGGATCTTGATGGGAGGGTAAGTGAAGGAAGTGGAAGGAATAAAGGGAGGAAAACTGTATTCTGAACATATTGTATGAACAAAATCTGTTTAAAGTTTTAATAAAAGAAAAAGGAAGACTAGGTTTGCATTCCTAGCTCTAAAACAGATCCAAAACTAAAAACCTTAATGAAATACAAGTAACATAGGGCAAAAATGGTTAGTGGAAACATAAAACTTCAGGT
The DNA here is from genome assembly GCA_004025045.1 of Sigmodon hispidus. NCBI lineage: Eukaryota > Metazoa > Chordata > Mammalia > Rodentia > Cricetidae > Sigmodon > Sigmodon hispidus. Next base: position 38,627 of record PVIH01009206.1, on the reverse strand, counting down.
AAAGTAAATGAAATGAAGTATACGCAAGAACTTTTTGAAAATGCAAAATCTAATAGCATAGAAAGTAATCCAATAATAAACTGGTGAGATCAAGATTGTTCCACATGGAAAAGAAAGAATGAGCAGGATCAATAGACAGCAGATGAAATAGAAGATTTTAGCAAGTTGTAGTTCAGATATGGGATGATATTTGAAACATATAAAGTCTCCTACAATAATTAAACACCAAAACAATAAACCATCATTGTTTAAAGAAACTAACAAAATAGACAGGTCTAGAATGAGGAAAGAATAGTCAATACTCCACTCAGGAGTATTTTTGGCCACATTTATAATGTTAAAGAAATAAAGTCAACCTTCCATATTTACAGTACTGAGGAAATATGGCATGAATCCAAAATAGAATTTTCCTTAATCTCAAAGAAAAATAAAATTTTAAATAAAAATTAATAAATTTGAGGGAAATGTAGTAAATACAGCAATATAGACCCAGAAAAACAAAACAAGCAAACAAACAAAAAAACCCAAACAAACATTTCACATCTTGTTCTTTCTCCCTCATCCTGTTTGGATGCTAACTTCTACCTGTGTATATTCAAATAAGGAGATAAGGAGGTTAAAGTCCTTAGGGTAGAGACTGATGGGAGATGGGATACAGTGAGAGAGCAACCAGAGGAACTAACTTGAAGGGCGGTAATGGTGGTGAGGGGAAGTGGCCTGTATATGAGAAGAAAGTGGACAGAAAGCTTTTTGGGTGGAAGGTGAGGAGAGGAAGTGGATTGGGGAGAAAAGGGAAAGGTAAACAATACAAGCATATATTTTTTTAATCTGCCATAATAAAACCTGATGCTTTGTATGCTGGGGAAGAAAAACACCTAGTAAGTCCACGACAATTGTTAATTTCTGGAAAGTGGTTCCTTTACTAGGAGTAGTCAGAGGAGTCAGAAACCAAAGTAGATTAAAAGATGCTAAAAGATTTCTGGATGATAATTTGTTAAAATGAATTTTATTGCTTTATTAAGTTTCTTAATTTGTATATGTGCTATTTGAAATGTATAAAATGTCACTAATAACATTTTAAAAGCTGAATTAAAATGATCAACTTATAGTCCAAGTATATGGTGTAGAAAGTAAATGTTTCTGCAGCCAAGATTGACAAGACAGCCTGTGCTTGAGCCATGAGAGGAAAGGATGAGCTCACATAGGTGTTCATTCCCCTCTGCTCACTCACATGTACACACATACACATACACATACACACACACACACAGACACACACACAATACACACACATACATACACTGTAAATACTTACAAATAAAAGCTAAATCAATTTATAATCACTAAGAATTTTACTTATAGATTCAGATCTTGCACTGTATTTATTTTAATACACATAAACTTCATGGGTGTTTTGTTGTTCTTCATACATATTTAAATTTCTGTTATTCGGCTTCATAAAGCTGACTGCTATTTTGCCCCTTCAACATATAAATTATCTGTGGTAAGGTAAATATTGAAGCATTGATACTTAGGTAACTGCTCCTCTGTCCTTCCCTCCTTAATTAAAACCTGCTTATATGCAAACTCATGCCCCAGGAAATCAAGTTACTATAAATCCTTTCTGGTTGATTTATAACTCCTTGGTTTTATATAAAATATACTTCTCATGTGGATAATTGGAATTTACTTTATAGAATTAAGCTTGATAAATACTGATTCAACAGTTCAGAATGCCTACTATATTTGGAGCGCAATGATTAAGCCTTAGCTTGCCCAAATGGTACAGTAAAATCCAATTACATGCTGTGTTTTTCACTCTGTTTAAATCATCTGGGAGGTTGCAAAGTCATTGGCTTACACAATATCTACCTTGTCATTACTGCTTGCCATGAGGTCCCAAAGATTCTTTGATCTGATGAGTGAATAAAACAGAATTCCTATCTCTGGGCCTCTATAGAAAATGGGTTCTGAATAAATAACAATAAACCCAGATGTGGGTGTTGATAACAGATACATTGAAAATGGAAAATGGAGATTTTATTTAATAGGAAGAGGAAATTAGGCTTTGATTGGGACTGTAAGGCAAGAAATGAGAGAACTTGAGAATTGAGCAAGAATTAAAATGGATATATTATTTGTAGGGTAAAAAGAATAATGACCTTGGAGCTGAAACTATGATATCAGCCGAATGTCAAAACTGTACTGAGAACCAAGAGGTGCTGAAGTGACTGGACTCATCAGGGAACAGAACCAAAGCACAAAGCCTCTGTCTGTTTTGCTCCCTCTCCCATTATAGCTTTCCTCTCCTGGCTCCTTGGCATTATAATATACAGACAGTAAAAAGATGTTTGTTGGCTTGAACTACATCTGAGTATAACTTGATAGTTCTTCTGAAGCATCTTCTCTAATAATATCCTACAAACACCCTTTTATATAAAAAATAAGCTTTTTTTCCTTCTTTATTTTGTATTTATCAAAAAAACAGTAAAAAGAATTTAAAAATGCGGAAGAGTTAACAATAACTATACAGAGGATAATAATCATAAGCATGGCTTATCAAGGGTGGAAATGCAAATAAGATTGCTACACATATATTTTCTTTGTGTTCAGCTTTCCCTCTGAATTTTTTTTTCCATCCCTGTATA
>PVIH01009206.1:0-35879 GCA_004025045.1 Sigmodon hispidus | reverse complement strand
TCCCCTCCCACCACATCTCTCTTGAGGGAGGGGGGACAAAACTGGATTTGGCCGGGAGTGAAGACTGATCCAAGCATTATTGGGCCAGTGGGACCATAGGACTGTCTGCTCCCTGCCAAGGGAGGGGATGGGGAGTTGCAGAGAAGAAAAATAAGCTTTTATATTATTCAAATTTTCTTCTAGGTACTTGCTGCCTTGGTCTTTACATGTTACCTCAAACATTACTACACGTATCTTTTCTCACCTCTTTTAAGATATACACCAAGACCCACTTCCTCAAAAACAGGCCAATACCCAAGAGAAATATTTTGTTTTACAGAAATTCTGTAATGCACTCTCAGTATAAATACAAATAGCTTAAGTTTTCTTTTAAAATGAGATTTATTATTTTTATTTTATGGTTATACTTCTTTTGCCTGTGCATATTTGTGGGTTTGTGTATATTACATGCCGGAAATTCCTATGGTGACTTGAAGAGGCTTTAGATCACTCCTCCCCAGAACTGAAATCACAGGCCAATGTGAGCTGTGATGTAGGTTCTATGAATCTAACTTAGGTCCTTTGGAATTACAGCCAGGTCACTTAACTGCTAAGCTACTGCTGTAGCCCCAGAAAATTAGGAGCAGAGAATAGACAAAAATTAAGAAGAAATCTTCAAAGGTAAAGGTATAAGTCATCAAATTAAAAAAAAATATCTGTGGGTTTTTTAGTAAAGTCTAGAAAACAAATTCTTCTAGCTTCTGCTTTTGGTGGGCAGCAGTATGCAGAAGGATTATGAATGTTGAGAATGTCTTGACTACAGAGTTCAGGTCCAACCTCGGTAATGCAAAAGTCCTGGTTTCAAAACTCAAAGTACAAAGATGTCTTGGTGTATGTAATTCAGTAGTACAATTGTAGACTTGCCTAATTAGGAGGTCATAAGTTAAATCCTGGGAAGAACACCTCTCCAGTATACATAATTTTGAAATTTCTGAGTAACATAAATTGGAAAAATAACTTTTTTTAGAGATAAAGCGAACTTCTAGAGATAATGGGCAATAAAAACCAAAAACTTTGCAGAGTTGAAAGCTTGTACAATATAGGCATATATCAATGGAAAGTGATTTTCAGCCCATAACTTCATATCTCATTGAAGTAGTTGATAAACAACTGTGAAACGTGAATAAGTAAACTGTCCCTCAGAATTCCAAAATCAAAGAAAGTTTAAATTCTATGGATTCTGTGTGATTGTTATTTTTCTGAAGATGTAATTTATCAGGCCAAGGAGTTAAACCAGGGGAGAGAGAGACATGAAATCCTCTAAACACAGGCCTTATCAAAACAGAGGATCTAAGAGAATGTCAGGACATGATCATCACTGTATGATATCTGTGAGGCAGATCTAGAAAGCAGCAGTGTGTGTGTGTGTGTGTGTGTGTGTGTGTGTGTGTGTGTGTGTGTGTGTATTCTACATGATGAAAGCTTGGCAGACAGAAGTCAGCAGTAGTAGCAGGAGAACATAAGAATTACAGAACTCTGCATTCACCAAAGACAAGCACAATATTATTAGAATCAAAGTTTTATACAGCAAATAATAGACAGTGTAATCATAAGCCATTTGTGACTGCCCAGTGTAGTTCCTTACAGAAGCAAGCAAAGGGAGAAAGAATCTATTTGAGAGGCTACAATCTATCAGGTGTGGAGCATCACATGACACCAGTTACTCATAGTGGGTACAAGGCTGCTGCTCACACAATAGTTACAAATAGAAAGCAGCTCTAGCTGGTAGCGAGGCAAAGATATAACTCATAAAGATCTTCCCCAGTGACTCAACTCTACTTCCTCTACTCAACTCTACTCATACCTTCCTCTTCACAGGCCTCCTACTTCATCAGCTGGGTATTCACCATGTGTTCACAGTCACAGGCCTTCAACCTGTAACAGAAAGGAAACACATGAGTATCTTACTAGACAAATTTCATGTTCAAGAAATAAAGATATGGTAATAAAAAGTTGGAAACCAGAAAGGGGGTTACGGAACATCAAAACCACAAAAATGTCCTCACCTGCCACATAGAAAATTAGTGCATTTTTCCGAAGTTTTTATTTTCAAAAGTAGAAGATTAGGTAAGCACTGTAGAAATGAAACATGAGCACTTAAAGGAGAGTTGTCCAAGAAGCAGGACTGTGGTATGAGCAGCAACTGCCTTTTATCTTTTAATTTCATTAGTGTTTTACTTGCTACTTGTCCTAATTTGTTTTCTATTGCTGGAATAGAGACTAAAACACTGGAAACTGAGCCTTGGAAGAATGCACTTACTGCCCTGTCTCCCACGACTTTCTCTGCCTGTTCTCTCACACAACCCCAGAACACCTGGCCATGGGTGGCACCACCAACAGTGAGATGCCTCCTCATCAGCCATTGATCCAAAATTTAAAAATGCTCCACAGAGTTACCTACAGAGAAGTTTCTCAATTGAAGCTCCCTCCTCCCAGGTGATTCTAGTTTGTATGAAATTGACAACACCAACAAAGAAGCATACCACTACTATGAAAACTCATTGATAAAAATATAGAATTTTGACTTGTATTGTGACACATGCCCATAATCCTGGTACTTTGAGAATCAGAGGCCTAAAATCCAAGTTCATGGAGAGACCATGGTTTTAAAAAATTGCAGAATATTTTATTTGTTGCTTAAACATATTACTTTTAAAGAAAAACTCTGTATTTTATTACCTGTGAGCCTGTTTTTAAACACTTAAGACAACTCCATAAAGCCAAGAAATGGGGATGTTTCATTTGCTGCAACAACTGTTTTACTTGGGAAGAAAAATGACTCTTGATGTTGACACTAGGAATCTTCTAGAAAAATTATGGGGAAGAGAGCCCCTGAACACCTGGACAGGTCAGAGATTCTGCTCTGTTTTCATTTCTCTCTACATTCTATTTGCACAATGAGTCTTCAAAGTCTTGGTAAAATTCTCTGAACTGCTAGACTGATTTTTTAAAAAGACAAACATATGGTCATTCACACTAAGATAAACAAGCTTTGATTATTGATATAAATTAGTCAGCTTTTTGTTAGCATAAGGAATCTCAGATATAAATCAGAGATATGAAAAAAAAAATAGTTTATTTAGGGATCATGGCTTTTTAGAGGTTGCACCAGGCTCAGCTGATCTAGCTGGGAAGGTGGTATATCACAGTGGAAGTATATGGCAGAGCAGATAGCCCCATGTGGCCACAGCAACACGGAGGAATCTAGATTTCCACTGCCTGCTTTGAGGGTTTACCACTTCATTACCTGACCTTCCACTAAACCCCACCTCAATGATCAGAGCCCAAGACTTGAGCACATGAATAAAACATGCCAGATTCAGATGTTACTGGATGCTATTTACTTGGATAATTAAAAAGACAAAAGAAATAGTTTATTTCGTTGTTATTTAGATTTAAATTTTATGGTACTGTAAACATGAAATATTCACTGAAAATATCTGAACTTCATTCCTATATAAACTAAAGTAATCAAACTAAATTATTGATTTAGTCAGATTAAATTTCCTAATCATATTATGTGGGCTCTAATGTATAGATATATGCAAGGTTTCACAGAAAATATTTTAATTACTTTCCGTGGTGGTTTGAATGAGGATGGTGCCCACAGACTCATGTGTTTGAATTCTTCATCTCTAGTTAGTGATACTGTTTTGGAGAAGGATTAGGAGGTGGGTGAATTTTGAGGTTTTAAAACTCCAGTCCAGGTCCAGCACCATACCTATTGAACCAATGTAATACTCTACACCATAGTAATCATGTACTTTTTTTTTTTCTTTTATAAGATTTTCTGTGAACATGATATTTCTTCACAGCAATAGAACTCTAAGAAAAAAGTCAATGTTTGATACTGTTTTGGCCAACCTGGCCTTGTTTGGGAAGATTTTGGAATTTAGGGCTAGAAAAGCCATTGAATGGTAAAATCTCATTTGGATGTTTTATAAAAGCTTGAAAGACAAGAATATTGTGAGCAGTGCAGACAAGGGAGGCCTGGCTAGTGGCTAGTTTCATAATGAAGCAAATAATCAACTGGGCCATTTGTGTAAAGAATCCGTGGTTTAGTCAAGTGGAGCTGGAGTCAGCAGTGATTAACGAACGGGAAGGGTGGTGGCGGCGCCCTTTAATCTCAGCACTTGGGAAGCAGAAACAGTTGGAAGTTTGGGAATTCAAGGCCAGTCAGGACTACATACAGAAATCCTATGTGGTGATGGTAATGGTATACATCTTTAATCCTAGCAGTTGGAGGCAGAGACAAATGGACCTCTGTGAGTTGAGGTCAGTGTGGTCTACAAAGACAGTTCCAGGACAGCCAGAGATTTTTCATAAATAAACCCTATCTTGAAAAGCCCAAAAGAATATATAGATAGGAAGATAAATAAATAAACAAATAAATAAATAAATAAAATGAGACCTGAATCACTAAAGTAAAATCTTCACTTTTCTGTGACCATGGATGGTGGTCAGATGGGGCTGAAGAATTAGCTGTGATTAAGAATAGACCAGCATCATTGAGGTAAAATCTTCTGGAAAGCATTTCCTCAGGGTCACTTCATGGAAGCTGTGTTTCAGAATTGGCCATGGTTGTGCCTCCTGTTGACAGCCAAACTTAGAAGGGTTACCCAAATGGTACTAGTTTTGAAGGCATGAAAAGCAGCTGAGTTTTGGCACTGTGAGAGGCAAGAAGAGGCTATTGGAGAAGGTGAAGACTTAGTAGTCATTTAAACGCTAGGATTGAAGGGGTTATAAAGATAATTTGAGGCTTGACATCATGAAGAGAACCTAGGAGAGGCTGCTGGTAAAAGTGTAGCCCAGTTGCGACAGAAGACCCCAGAACTTTGAAAACGCCCCCAACGAAAATGGGCACCAAGAGCAGCAAAGATACAGAGTGAAACCTGAACAGGCTTAGAAAACAAGCTGTGTTGACTCTAGAGGGCAGATCCCTAAGCCCCATGAAGGAGCCTGGAAGAGCTTGAGTGAATCCCAGACATTGGACTTTGAATTATTTACAATTTTCTGGTGTGCTTTTGCTTTGCTCAGATTGTGACTGTGCCCTGATTCTTCCCTCTTGATGCAAGGAAATATTTAACATTTCTTTTTTATTTTCTTGGCTCCCACAGTTGAGATTCTGAATTTTTAAAAGAAATTTTGAATTTTAAAAGAAGCTTTAGATTTTAAAAGAGACTTTGAATTTTTATAGAGACTAAATTTTTGAAGTGTTTTGAATTAGCAAAGACTATGAGAAATTTGTTTGTAGAATGTAGAATATTGTAGAATGTTTGGTAGTATCTGTCTTGCAGAATATTGGTGGTACTTAATAACCTGAGATCTTAGGGATAAACAATAAAAATGAAAAAGTGATGTCTTTGAAAGTATTGTGCACCAAATTAACAAGCTGTCAGCTGTGGTGGCAGGCAGGAGATGACATGGATGGATGCTACCCACGGCTTGCTCTTCCTGCTTTCTTACAGAACCTAGGGATGGCAGCACCCACGATAGGCTGGGCCCTCCCACATCAATCACTAATTAAGAAAATGTTTTACAGGGTTGCCTACAGCCTGATCTTGTGAAGGTATTTTCTTAATTGTGGATGGCTTCTTGTACAAGGGACTCCCTATGTAATGCTGGTTCTGAGTTGTTAGGACCATTCTTCTCTGTATTGCTTTCCCTTTCCTTCCTAAACTTACACTCATTAAGATAACCATGCCTGGAAGAACAGTTGCTTATGCTTTCTCTCTTCCTTCATTGTAGTGTTCTCTGTCTCCTTCTCATGCCAATTATCTATGTTCCCTGTGCTTTCAACTGAGTAGCTGAGCATTGCTGCAGAAGTTCCCTTAATAGGAAGAGATACTTCTGTTCTAAAATTGTAACCACAGTTTCTAAGTAAGTTGTGGCACTGCTTGTCAGTCATTTCTTAATATGCTCACTCTTTCCCTCTCCTACAGAATTATTTCATATAAACTGCTACCTCTTCAAACTTGCCCCAAATGCTAACTAGATAAATAGTCACAATAGGATCAAAAGATACATTGCATAGGAATACCCAATTTCCCACAAGTTTTAATCACCATATTGACAGTTTAAATGGGAAATAATAGTTCTATCCTTTTATCAATGTTAAACTACATGTCAGAAGTCTTCTGGTACTAACTCTCATCTTCCCAAAGACTTATCCTGCTCATTGTGGATTTTTCATGTGAATATGGTCACCCTTACTAACAACTAAATAAATTCTAATAATAGTTTACTGCAAAGGAAAAAATATCAAAGAAAAAATTAAACCAATCTTCCTTGTCTGCAATCTGCTGTTGTGTCTTTATTTCTTGCCTTTTCTCTTTAAAAATTGCTCTCTCTAGTGCCTGGCTCCTGTTCTATTTTTGACTCACTTCAATTGATCTCTGGTCACAATCACTTTCCCAAGATTGCTTTTATTAATGTCAGCAGTTACCTCCATGTTGTCAAGTTCACTTCCCAGGTCTTGGATTACATGACTTAGAGACAACTTTTTTGTGTGTAATAAATGGCAATTGCCCTTTGAAGCTTTCTTCTTTTAGATTTTATTACATCACACTGCAGTTTGCCCTTTTATCTCCCAGTCTCATTTACTGATTGTTTTTTCCTTTATCAATTTATACTTAGAATGTGTACCATTTCTGTCCCCTGTACCAGAAATGAGGCTTTATTGAGACAGAGAAGTACAGTGAGTTTTTAATTCTGTCATGTATCCCCAAACTTAAAACATAGTGCCATAGAGCAATCAACATAATGTGCTAAATAGATATTGTTTGTCTACTTGTCAATTATCTGTTAAATAAATAGATATTGTTTTTCTACTTGTCAATTTGTGCCATGGGCTGTGGTTTTAATCCTGTAGCTGCTGAGAAATCCTAATATGATCAACACTAAGATCAGTGAGAACAGTAAATGAAAGGTATACTTAAGTACCAGAGTTAATTTTGGTATTTCATATTTCAGATCCAAGCTCATGCACACCTTCTCCAAGTCACTTCCACTGATGATTGTACCTTAGAAGACCTCTAACCCCTGATGCTTTTCCCCTACTCTATCTGTTCCTTGTGAACTCAATTAGGACTTTCTAGAGAAGTCTGACCTCAACCTTGGTGTACAGTTTCATCCTTTTAACACTGTTCCTTTCTCTGTCTCAGTCTCTGTCTCTCTCTCCACTTGTAATTTAAAGTACATTGTTATTTTGTTCATAAACTCTTTTCCTTCAAAAACAAACTGTAGCACAAATATGGATTATATTGCTAAAGACTCAGAGCCAGATATCAGAGAAAAGTTGAGATATTAGAGAGAGAAAACACTACAGTCAAATCTCACTCAGGTATTTTCCAACTTCCTAGGCCTGGCTACTGGTTACTTCTGCCTACTCTGGCTTTCTACATCACCTTATATACCCTTCTCACCAGCTGTATCCCATCCAAGTTAGGATTAAAGGCTGGAGTTACTCTATTTGAAAGTCAGCCTTGAACTCGCAGAAAAACAGAAAGGTCTGTCTCTGGATTAAAGGAGTAAGTCACCACTAATGGGCTATCCCTGTGCTAGGATTAAAGGTGTGTGCAATTGAAGCCGAGGTGTTTGACCTACTCAAAGATCAAGAAATTCCTGAGTTATGCTTACCTAGTTTTTGACTGGGTGTTGATCTCTTGATACTTTAGGTTTTTTTTTTTTTTAAATATTTAACATATTACCAAAGCAAACTAAAAAGCACTGAATCCCAACTCTTACAAAAATGTTTAAAAAAGAAAAATATTGCATTTAAACATTGACAAACACTTGTTACAATGAATTTATGAACACTGAACATTAATATTCTTTTATACTCCTGAAAACAAAAACTGGACAGCCTATCAATAATTTTGATTTGATGTCCTTTGGGGTTATAAACCTCTTGCTGCATTGTATCTTGTCATATCCTCTGAGATCCAATCCTCTTTACCTCTGTCAATCTTAGAGGGTCTGGATGGTATCACTAGCAAGTACTTTATTATCTGCTTTATGGTAATATTTGTCTAATTGGAAACCTAATGAGATATGTGAGTAGAAGAGAGGGCTTATGGGCTCTACTCCTACAAACCCTTCACTGTAGACTACTCCTGGGCTCACTCTATTTCCTCAGCTCACAGTTCTTCTCTGAGAAGCCCCACATAGTCTTCCTTTGTTACTGTTTTTTTTATATTTTGTGCCTCAGTCTGATTTTTATCAAATCACCCTCTAAATATCCAATTTTTAATATATCTCATAGACACTCTTTATATTTCAGGATAAGTATAAAATTTTCTCAAATGATCCCTCCATTATATTCTACATTGTGTGTTATAGTCTAGCTTGTTCGATATTTGATTGGCTTCACACTTCCATACCACTGACTCTATATCACTAATAGGAAACAACTTGTTGATTTACACATTGCTAGAATGGGAAAGAGATTAAGGTGTAAGTCAGGGCATCTTGGCAGCTTCAGGATGCTGAGTTCTTAGACCTTGCCCCTGTCCTAGAATATAGGCTGACTGATGTGTGTTTTGTCATTTCAGATGCTGGACTCTGACCTTTTTGCAAACTACTCAGCCAAAACTTTCCCTCTTAAATTGTTAAGTAGTGACAAAAAGTATTTTATAAATAAATAAAATAAAAACCAAGCCTCCAGTTTTTGTATGAAAGCATTATTTAAGCCAAGACTCCAATTAGGCTGAGAAAATAACAATTAGGCTGACATTTCTGACCTTGGTTCTATTTAAAGGAAACTTTTGGTCTATCTACAAAAAATGACAGGGAAAAACAGTCTTGTTGCAGAATTATAGAAATATTGGCACAAGAAGTTTAAGAGGTTTTAAAGCATGATCATTTTTATCTTTTGAAATTGATTTGTATAAATCAAGGTTATATGTTCAAAGAAGGTAATGGTTCCAATGAATAATACAGCTTATGCTACATGATAATGAGAAACGCTGCTCTCTTATCCATCTTTTCTGAAACATACACAGAAACACAAAATACATGCATGTAGCTTATATACATGTACATATGTAGACAAACACATGTATATGCATAATACCACATATAGACATGAACATTCATTCACAGGAATACACAAATGCATATATATATATGCTAGTTGTGTACCATTGAGTTTAAAATTATTTCTTTGATAACAATGTACTTTTTCACCTATTTACTCCTAAAATTAATACTTTAAATAAAAATGTTTTCTTTACCATAAATACAATAGCCAAATATATATATTCAATGAATTATGTAGATTTCTGTAACTGGAGTAAGAAGACTAAAAATTTACATCTACATTTTCAAGTCTTGTTAAATGGTTTCTTGAGCTATCTTTTCTGGAAGGGAGCAGAGAGAGAGTGGAGAGAAGACTCGAGAAACCTGTTGAAATATGGTAACAACAGAAGTGAAAACATTTGATTATTTCAGGAAACAAAACTCTAAGCATGCTTTTGAAAGGGTGTCTCTACAAACAGGAAAAATTGTGAAGGATATTTGTAAATTTAATGTAATCTTAATTTTAAAAATGATGAAGTAGAGATGAATTAGCCATTGAGATTCCTTGAAATGTAATTAGCATAATAAATTTTAAAATCATTGCCCTCAATAAGTGCATGTGGCCCAAAACTAATTTCAAATACAGTTTGTACTATTATAAAAGCTATATTTGTAGCTTGATTTTATTTTCAATAAGCTAACACTAAATTTACAAACAAGGAAATCATTGTATGTAGCATTTTACAATTTCCTATTTCTAGAACATATGCCCTAGATCTTACATTCTTTATCGAAGGCAGCTTTTGTGATTCTTATTTTTAATGGAACCTTGGGACTACTCATGCACAAGTGATACACTTAGATAATATCAGACCTTCATTATGCACTATGTGCCTTTGATTTAGCTGACAAGTGACAACAAGGCTTTATTGAGCAGAGTGCAGACACTATCACTAAATGAATCTTTGTAGGACTTGACTGTGGTTATTGTCATACAAGAACAGAACTCTGGCTTAATATCCTGTCTAGTAAGTAACCCTTACCAGATGCTTACAGAGAGGGGAAACTCCACCAAGAATGCAACTGGATTAATATGCAATTTTATACCTCCAAAAGGAAACACCTTATCCTGGTCCCAGCTGGTGGGACAGTCATATTCTGTTTATAGTCCTCTGAGAATTGATGTCTTATAAAATTTTTTGGGATGTCTTGACAGAATAAAATTTAACTTTAAATAAAATATTAAATTGCTCAAAATGAATTATTTTCTCTATTCCATAAAACATGTAGTGCTATCTTTCTATATTTATTAATTTCTTCATATCATACATATGGAAAAATAAATAATATGATAATATATGTAGTAAAAATAATATCATGTATATGACAAAGGATTGTACATGTAATTGAACAATGGACAGGTAATGTCTAACAAATCAGAACACTGATCCACACATCTAAAACTAGCTTAAGAAATCAAACATCAAGTTTAGCAAAAGGTAATCAGGAATTAAAGCCACACACACATAGCATTAACACTCCAAGTATTGACTTGTTAGAAGACTTCCAGTTAATCAGTGTTGTTCTCTTTTTGTCAAAATCAAACTCAGGACCCACAATGGGAAGCTGTCTTAGCTGGAGTTTTATTGCTGTGAAGAGATACCATGACCACAGAAACTCTCACAAGGAAAACATTTACCTGGGACTGATTTACAGTTTCAGAGGATTAACCAATTATTGTTATGGCAGGAAGTATGGTGGCATGCAGGAAGAATTGGTGCTGAAGAGGTAACTGAAAGTTTTACATTTTGATTCATGGACAGCAGAAGGTGACTGCTACCCTAGGCCTAGCTTATAAGACCTCAAAGCCTGCCTGCACTGTGACATACTTTCTTCAACAAGGCCACACCTACTCTAATAGGGCCAAATCTTCTAGTAGTGCCACTCCCTGTGACTAAGCATTTAAACAGGAGTTTATAGGATCATTCCTATTCAAATCACCAAAGAAGCCAAATATACTTCTCAAATCAATCACATAAAAGGTCCAATCTCTGGCTAGTCAGCCTCCAGCTTCCACTATTAATGATCTCCATTACCCAGGTGCAGGCATTTTCTTTTCTTACTCTGAAGTATTAGACACTTAGAACTGCCTGGAAGAATCTGCCAAGTATGATAACAGTTGACATTCTATTATAGAAAATTTTAAATAAACAACCTTTCTTTTAGCACCTTATATATGTTTACCATGCTGATATGGTACTTTATCATTGGTGAAATGATGTAATTTACCAAGAGAAAAATATGTAAATAATTTATTTTGTGGAAATAGCTTCATAGTTTAAACTAGCACTCACATCCCATTTCAACATGCTTATAACTAATGCTATGCTGCCTATGTCTCATCAAAAGTAGGTTTGTGTGCTGATGTCCTGGTTTCACATCATGCCAAATGTCTAAACCTAGGGGCTAATAATTCTAGAATTTGAACAACTTTATTACTAGCCAATTTACTATAAATACCTATAGATTTCCTTTCTGTATTTTGTGACAGAACTAGTCTGTAAATTGCTTATAATAATTTGTAAAAGGGAGTTGACCTTGACTTCATTTTTGGATAATAAAAATGAGATTCATAGAGAATAGTTTCTCTGAGGTCACTGTAATGGCTGGTTTTATGTCAACTTAAAACAGTTAGTGGTATTTTGGACAAGGAACCTCAACTGAGACACTGCCCTCACAAAGATAAGCCTGGAGTGAAGTCAATCTTTCTTGATTGGTGATAGATGTGGGAAGACTCAATTCACTGTTGATGGTGCTGCCCCCTGGCTTAGTGGTCATTTATGCAATAAAAAAGCAGGCTAAGCTATCAACAGAGAAGAAGCCATTAAACAACATCCCTCCATGGTCTTGCATCAGCTCTGGTCTCCAGATTTTGCTGTGTTTAAGTTTCTTCTCTTGTTCCCCCAAGTGAGGGACTCTATTGTAAGACAGAGAGTAAACCAGAATAAATCGTTTGTTCCTCAAGGAGCTTTTGATCACAATGCTTTAATCAAATCAACAGAAACTTTAACTGAGACAAACACTCAGCTGACCTGAGTATGTCCATGTCAGTTGGATTTTATACTTTTTTTCAAGATTTACTCTTTATTTTCTTGAGCATCTATTATAGTCTTAGCTCCTCAAGCCATGATCATTGATTTATTTATTATACCTGTTTTTTTCTAAGCTAACAAAAACAAATCCCTATTATCTGGAAGGACAAAGCACAGCAACTAAGAAACACAGCCATTATTTCCATAATATTCTTAACAGAAATGTTGCCAAAAACGTGGGTCATGGCTAAGCAATCTATAGATTAGGCTGAGTCCAGAAATAAACACTTGGGAGAGATCTAAATAGGTCATTTAGGCCTGCACCTGTTTTATTGTGTGTTCTTGATGACAAAGTCCATCTTGGCTTAGCAATAAGCTAAGTCCCTGTAATAATAATTTGGACAGGAACTCAACTAGCTACCATGTCAGTTCACAAGCAGCTTTTGAGCATCTGCTCAGTATCTTTTCTAAGCAATGATATAATTAGGACACAGAAGGAAGGAAAGAGAAGTCACAGTTCTATCCCCTGGGCTCTGAGGACAGACTCATATTCTCAACTCTAAAAATGTTTAAATACACTTTCAAAAGCATACATAATATAGAATGTTATTTTATGGCTTGTAGTAAAGAAAAATTCTACAAATGGAAAAAAATTTATTTTGGTTATGATGGAAAATAGTTCTAGTAGATGATTTTACTGACTCTTTAAAGGAATCCCTTTAAAAAACAAAACCCAAATCTAACCTTTCTTTCTTATATATTTTAGTATTGTTTTGTAATTTAACAAGCAATTGTGAGGTTGTAATATTATGACTAAGTTTGGTGCCCCATCTGTCTTTCAATGGGTGTCCATTAATTTATGTTCTTCTGGGCTGTGTTTCCAAAGTTATTGGTTTATCTATGGATTTAACTTCCACCAGAGCCGCAGGCTTTATAGAGGACACTGTTCTTAAGAAGGGCCATTGAACATCCAAATATAGTAACAATCAATCATACCATTTAGAGAGCATTCTTCAAAGTAGTTCATAATACCCAAGTCTGATGTAAAATCAGACAAAATCCCAAAGTTGGTTAAAAAAAAGTTTATCTTTAGATATATAAAAAACTTCATTTGAAATACAACAAAAATTGACAGGAATTTAGGAATTTTAGATTTCCTTCCAAAATTTGAACTGGAGATTTTGCCAGTAAACTGAATGTTTTTATTTTTCATTTTTTTATTTTTATTAAAAAACAGTCTGCTTCTTTTAATTCATGTTCTAACTCCTTTCCCCATCCTGACCTCCTCCTGGTCAGTCTTCAGCCTCCTTCCTCCCCAACCCCCATCCCCTCCCCAGAAAGGCCAAGAGTTCCCAAAGTAGATTATTAGCTCAGCATCCACTCCAGGCAAGTCCGATTTCCTCAAACTAATATCAAGACTGGGTTAGGTGTTTCTCTGGAGAGAACGGGCTCCAAAATGCCAGTCCATGCACAGAAACACAGTCTGAACTTTCCTCCTTGAGACTCTACATATTGTTCATGCCAGTAGACAGTTTCCTGTCCTTGGAGGGCTTAGTTGCTTTTCCACGTGATTCCCAGGGGGGGTGTTCTTGATTCAGTGAGCTCCCCAGAGCTCCAGCCAGACAGCACTATGAGAATTTTCATCATAGTCCCTATCCCCTTGCTCATATAGAATATCCTCCACTCTATCAGCTGGACCAGGGACTCAGCCCAGTGCTCAGTCATGTATCCCTGCCTCTATCTCTATTCATTGTTGGATATAAATTCTGTGATGGCCCTTAGGGTGGTTATTCATTTGATTATGGAGAAAGTCCTGTTTAGGCAACACCTTCACTATTGGTTGGAGACCTAGAAAGGGATGTCATGTGAGTATATGGGGTTGTAAAAAGAATGTAACTGAATTTTTTTTATTATATATTTATTATTTGGTTATTTACATTATGCATCCTATCAAACTCAGTTATCAGAACTCTCAGATTCATGCCCATTCTGATAATCTCCCCATTTACAATAAATGCCCATTCATGCTGCTCATTTACTTTCTGGAGCATAATTAAACTCCCTGTGGCTAGACCCTTAAAGAAAACAAGTCTTTCCTCACCAACTCCCCTGCCAGAGGCCATCAATGCAGAAGTGAGGCACTGTGTCATTTAGCTATGTTCTAGCTTTGAGTTCTTGTGTACAATGATATCTTTCTTTTTAATTTTTTCTTAAAGTCTAATAAAGAGTGAGTACATCCTCTGCTTCTCTTTCTGGGATTGTGATACCTCACTCAGGAGGATATTTTTCATATCCATCCATTTGCCTGCAAATTTTAGGATATTGTTTTCCCTTACTGCTAATACTCCATTGTGTAGATGTACCACAGTTTGTTAATCCATTCCTCAGTTGAGCGTTATCTAGGTTGTATCCAGGTTATTGCTATTATGAATAATGCTACTATGAACAAAGTTGAGCTAATGCTTTTGGAGTGAAAATGTGTTGTCTTTAGGATATATGCCTAAGAGTGGCATTGCTGAGTCTTTGGGGAGATTGACTCCTTGTTTTCTGAAAAACCACTATATTGCATTCCAGAGTGGCTGAACAAGTTTACACTCCCATCAACAAAGGAGGAGTGTTCCCCTTCATCCGCATCCTCTCCAGCATAGGCTGCCGTCTGTGTTTTTAATCTTATCCATTCTGACAGGTATAAGGTGGTATCAAAGTTGTTTTGACTTGCATTTCTCTGACAATTGAAGATGTTGAGCACTTTTTCACGTGGCTTTCAGCCATTTTTAATTTTTTTGCTGACAATTTCCTTTTTAGTTTTGAACCCCATTTTTAAATGAGATTATTAAGGGCTTTGGGCTCTAGTCTTTTGAGTTCTCTATATATTTTAGAGATCAATTCTCTGTCATTTGTAGGGTTGGTAGAAATTTTTTGCCATTCTGTGTGCTGTCGTTTTGTCTTGTTGACAGTGACCTTGGCCTTAGAGAAGCTTCTCAGTTTCAGGAGGTCCCACTTATTGATTGTTGTCCTTAGAGTCTGTGCTACTGGTGTTATATTTATAAAGTGGTCAAAAGTGCCAATTTGTTGGAGGAAATTTTCCACTTTCTTTTCTATCAAGTTCAGCGTGTCTGGGTTTATGTTGAGTATTTGATTCACTTGGATCTGAATTTTGTGCAAGATGATAGGTTTGGATCTATTTCCATTTTTCTACACTCTACAATCCAGTTATATCAACACTATTTGTTAAAGATATTACCTTTCTTCCATTGGATATTTTTGGCCTCTTTGTAAAAATCAGGTATTGCAAAATGATTCTCAGATGCTTCTCCGTATATTCTGGTAATATTTATTATTCCAAAAACACTTACAGTATAAAAAAAATTCTGAGGGTATGAAAAGGAGAAAGAGGCAAGCAAACAAGGGAATCTGAAGGGACTTCTTCCCGGAACAATCTGAGGCCAAAGAGAGGGAGTCACCTCTATGTCCTGGGGTTTCCCCAGCTGGCCACACCCAGATCGGATTAAGTTCCTCAACATCACAAGTATTTTTTTACCTGGGTAAATTCTGGTTTCTCCCTATATCCTGGTGTGGGATAATGTTGGGGTCTTCAGTTCAATTCCATTGATCCACAAGTCTGTTTTTATGCCAGTACCAAGCTGATTTTATTACTGTAGCTCTATAGTATAACTTGAAGTCAGGGATGGTGATGCCTCCTGAGGTTCTTTTGTTGAGCAAAATTGTTTTGGCAATCCTGGCTTTCCTGTTATTCCAAATGAAACTGAGTATTATTCTTTCAAGGTCTGTAAAAAATGTGTTGGGATTTTGATGAGAAGTGCATTGAATCTGTAGATTGCTTTTGATAAGATTGCCATTTTCACTGTTTTGATCCTACCTATCCAGGAACATGGAAGATCTTTCCATTTTCTGATACTATCTTCAATTTCTTTCTTCAGAGATTTAAAATTTTTGTCAAACATATCTGACACTTCTTTGGTTATAGTTACACCAGGGTATTTAATGCTATTTGCAGCTATTATAAAAGGTGATGTTTCCCTTATTTTTATTTTTTAGCCATTTGTCTTTAGTGTGTAGGATGGTTACTGATTTCTTTGAGTTAATATTGTATCCTGCTACAATCCTGAAGGTGCTTATCCACTGTAAAAGGTCCCCAGTAAAATTTTGTGGGTCACTTATTCATATAATCATGTTTTCTAGAAATAGAGATAGTTTGATTTCTTCTTTTATAATTTGTATCCCTTTAATCTCCTTTTGTTCTCTTATAGCTTTAGCTAAAACTTCGAGAACTATGTTGAATAGATAAGGGGAAAGGGGACTTTCTTGTTTAGTTCCTGATTTCAGTGGGATTGCTTTGAGTTTTTCTCCATTTAGTTTGATGTTGCAGTTGGCTTGTAGTAAATTGCCTTTATGATATTAGGTATTTTCCCTGTATTCCTGATCTCTTGAGGACTTTTATCATAAAAGAGTGTTGAATTTTGTCAAAGAGTTTTTCAGCATCTAAGGGCATGATCATATGGTTTTGTTTCCTGAATTTGATTATTTGATGGATAACATTTACAGTTTTTTATATGTTGAACCATCCCTGCATTCCTAGGGTGAAGCCTACTTGATCATGGTGAATAAGTTTTATTTTTTTTTTATTTTTTTTTATGTGTTGGATTTAGTTTGCCAGAATATTGTTGAGAATTTTTGCAGCAGTATTCATGAGAGAATTTGGTCTGTAATTCTCTTTCTTTGTTGTGTCTTTGAGTGGCTTGATATCTGGGTTAATGTGGCCTCATAAAAAGAGTTTGGCAATATTCCTTCAGTTTCTACTATATTTAACAGGTGAGGAGCATTGGTTTTAGCTCTTCTTTATATGTCTGGTAGAACTCTGTACTGAAACCATAAGGGCCTTGGCTATTTTTATTTGGGAGACTTTTAATGGCAGCTACAATTTCCTTTGGTATTAGGACTGTTTAAGTCTTTTATCTGATCTTGGTTTAATTTTGCTCAATGGTACCTGTCCAGAAACCTGTCCATTTCTCCTAGATTTTCTATTTTTGTGGAGTATAGATTTTCAAAATATGACCTGATAGTTTCCTAGATTTCCTGGATGTCTGTTGTTATGTTCCTCTTTACATTACTGATTTTTATATTTGGATACTCTCTTCTCTGCTTTTTCATTAGTTTGGATAAGGGTTTATCTATCTTGTTTACTTTCCCAAAGAACCAATTCTTTGATTCATTGTTTTTTGTATTGTTCTTTTTGTTTCAATTGTGTTGATTTTATCTCTAAGTTTGATTATTTCCTGCTGTCTATTCCTTCTAAGTGAGTTTGCTTCTAATTGTTCTAGGTCTTTCAGCTATGCTGATAGTTCTCTTGTGTGGGATTTCTCTAGTCTTTTCATGTAGGCATCTAGTGCTATAAATTTTCCTCTTAAGACTGCCTTCTTTGTATCCCATAAGTTTGGGTATGTCGTGGATTAATTTTTATTAAATTCTAGGAGGTCTTAATTTCTTCCTTGACCCAAGAAGTTAGTTTCCATGAGTTGGTAGGCTTCCTGTGACTCTTGATATTGCTGAACTCTAACTTTAGACCATGGTGCTCTGATATTGTACAAGGAGTTATACCAATTTTTCTGTAGCTGTTAATATTTGCTTTATGACCTAGTATGTGGTCAATCTTAGAGAAAGTTCCATGGGGTTCTGAAAAAATATGTATATTCCTTTTTGTTTGGGTTAAGAGTTCAGTATATATCTACTAATTCCATTTGGGTTATAACTTCTGCTAGATCCCTTATTTCTTGGTTGAGTTTCTGTCTGGTTGACCTATCCAAGGATGAAAGTGGGGGGATTGAAGTCTCCTACTATTAGTGTCAGGTTTGATATGAGGTTTAAGCTTTAGTAGTGCTTCTTTTACATATGTAGGTGCCCTTATATTAGGGGCATAGATATTCAGGATTGAAATTTTATCTTGGTGAATTTTTGCTGAGATGAATAAGTAGTGACCTTCCTGGTCTCTTTTTATTGGTTTTAGTTTAAAGCCTATTTTGTTAGATATTAAAATAGCTACGCCAGCTTGTTTTTGTTTTCATTGTGCCAGGGTGTGTCTTTTTATAAGTGAAAGGAGTTCATTGGTATTAAGGGATATTAATGACCAGTGATTACTATTTCCCTTTTTTTCAGGGGGGATTTCTTCTGTGGGCTTACCAATTTTTTGTGATTACATGGATGTTTTTGATTTCCTTAAGATGGAGTTTTTTCCTCTGGGTATTTTAGCAAAATAGGAATTGTGGTTAGGTATTGTTTAAATCTGGTTATGTCATGCAATATTTGTGTACTCCACCTATGTTGATTAAGAGTTTTGCTGAGTACACTAGTCTAAGTTGACATCCATGTACTTTTAGTGTCTTTATAATGTCTGACCAAGACCTTCTTGCTTTCACTGTTTCCATTGAATAGGTGGGTATTATTTTGATGGGTCTGCCTTTATAGGTTATTTGACCTTTTTCGTTTGCAGCTCATAGTATTTTTTTCTTTGATCTGAAAGTTCAGTGGCTTGATTATTATATGGCAAGCAGACTTTTTATGTGGGTCTAGTCTATTTTGTGTTCTGTAGGCTTCTTGTGTCTTTATGTGTATTTCCTTCTTTAGGTTGGGAAAGTTTTCTTCTATGATTTTGTTAAATATATTTTCTGTGCCTTTGAGCTGGTATTCTCCTTCAATTCTAATTTTTCTCAGGTTTGGCCTTTTCATTTTGTCCCAGATTTCCTGGACATTTTGTGTCTTGACTTTTTTGGTTTTAGTGTTTTCTAACTGATTATCTATTACCTCTATTGAGTTTTTCACCTCAGAGATTCTCTCTTCAATCTCTTGGATTCTGTTGATTATGCTTGAATCTATGCTTCTGGGTCTTTTTTTCAGATTTTCTATTTTTATCTTTGACTCAGGTTGTGCCTTCTTTTTCACTTCTATTTCAATTTTAATTGTTGTTAAGTTCTTTAACCTGTTTTTTTTTTCTTGGTTTTCTTTATTTTCTTTCAGGACTTTGTTCATCTCTTCTAATTTTCTGCTTGTATTTTCTCCCATTTCTTTAAGGGAGTTTTTAATATTCTTTTTTTATGGCTTTTATTAGCTCCATAAAGCTGTTTTTAAGGTAATTCCCTCCTGTTTCAATTCCATTGTTATGTCCATGTCTTCAAGCTATTGAACCACTTACTTCTTCTAGTGATGTCTTGTTGACCTTTGTATTGTAGTATGTATTCTTACACTGCTGTCTGCACATTGTTTCCCTAATTTACTCTTAGTTAGTTCTTAGTTGGCTCTCAGTGAGTTGTTGGTCTGAGGGATCTTAATCATCTGTGCTCAGAGGGTTGGCTGCTCTCATGAGGTCACAGTGCTATAATGCCAGTCATCACCTCTTGACCTCTCACCTCTCAGCTGTGTGCCCAGGACTTGGCTGTTCCCCAACTTCTATTATGTCAGCCGTGTTCTGGGCAAGCTGTGCTCCATACTGTGCTACATGCTGAAGCTGAGTGGTCATCTCAGGGCCTGGGTTCAGGTGCGGAAGTCACTGTTTGACCTCTGACCTCTCAGCTGTACTCCTAGGGACTCCTCTGCTTCCCTGCAGCTATTAAGCCAATCATGGTCTTGGCAGACTGTGTTCCCTGCTGAAGCCAAGTCTCTTACCTCTCAGTTATGTGCCCAGGACCAAGGGACTCAGCTGTTCTCCTGCTGCTATTATGCCAGCAGTGTTCTGGGTGGACCGTTCTCCAAGTGGAAGCTGAGTATCCATCCAGAACTGAATGTTTTTAAAATGCAAGAATACATTATTGATTCAGTTAAGGGACTGAGCACAGAAACAATGCAAATTTCTTTAGTTTCTGCTATTTTCTGTGCAATGAATTCTGCTTGTCTTAATACAGCATAATACTACTGGTGGGAAATTCTATAACCATGATTGACAATCTAATATTAAAAATCAATCTGGCTGTGCATAGTATAGACAATACTGAAACTGTAGAAATGATATGCATACTATAGAGTCAAATGGCTCAGGTTGAAAGACAGCAGAAGGAAAAAGCTGGAGGGCCAACAAAGAGCAAAGAGCAAAGCAGTCAACTATTTTGTTGGTGAGAGATTAGAGTGTTTGGATTTTTATTTTCTTCTGCATGTCTTTTAATGCCCTTTACCTCATGTAGGAGATAATACCAGTTCAGGTGGTCACAGCCTTTTCTTCATTCATACTGCCTTTACTGAGTGTCCATCAAAAATATAGTAAAAATCATGAGCTTCTAAAAACATTCAGACTGTACTATGAGCTACTGACTTGAAAAATCTCATAAGAATACTTGTTTGTGTCATTGATGCAGGTTTATCAAAAAAAGGTATAAAAATTCTCCAAGTTAAAGAATTGTCCCAATAGTGGTCACACACATAGTACTATGTGATTTTTATAAGAATCTAAATTTATGAAGTACAGCAAAACTAAGATTATTATCTAGTTTGGTTTTAAGCATAAGACTCAAACCCAACCTTAGAGCATTAGCAGGGGGATATGGAGCAGAAATATAAGCATAAATTCCCTCCAGTTGTAGAGGCCTCAAATCTATATAGAAGCTATTTGTCAACTCCAGAACAGTTATGTCACTATTATCGTAAAAGGCATAGCTTACCTACCAGGTAATTCTTGTGGCTTATGGGATTCACAGATAGGTAAGACCATTGATGACTTTTGTATACCTGTAACCTGCATAGAAACATCTGAAACTTTGAATGCTGGTCAGGAGGGATGATGCTTCTAGCTTAGCTCCAGCTTCATTTCTTCATGGCCTATGGCAAAAGTATTTGTTATCTTCAGCAATAGGGTCTTTCCTTCAGGTTCTGGTGTGAAATCAGAAGGTGACAATAGCTGGTATTGTTTGAGGGGAGAGAATTTTAAAATTCTTTAGTGTATATTTAGTTTCCTATTTATTAAATATAAAGACAAACAAATAAAATGGTTCTTTTTTTTTACAATAGATATTAAATCTTTATTGGATCTTTGATTCTGCAGAATATAGAATATTTCTTCATTTTCCTGAGTGAATCAAACTTTTATCTTATAAACATCGATACTGAGAACTTTTTTGTATAATTGTGTAGTAGCAAATATAAGAAGTATGTTTATGGTCATTTCACGAATTGTTGGAAATTCATATTTCTAAGTCCAAACTTAAATAATTGCTTATCAGACAGAAATAAAAAAGTTAAAAGGTAAATTTAAAAAAATTACACATTCTAACACAGTCAAATCAATAAGTTGACATATGCTGAAAATTGTAACAGGAAAGATATTAAAATATTTAGAAGGTAAGCTGTATATTTCAGGTCAGTCTTGATGACTAGATCTCAATGCCTCTGTCTTGGAGTTTTTATTGCTGTGTTGAAACACCATGAAAAAAGCAAGTTTGGGAGGAAAACATTTATTAGTCTTACACTTCTAGTAGTAATTATTGAAAGACATTATATCAGCATTGAAGAAAGTTATCTCAGGAACTCAAACAGAGCAGGAACCTAGAAATAGGAGCTGATGCAGAGGCCATGAAGCTTCTTAGTGGTTTGCTCATCAAAGCTTGTTCAGCCTGCTTTGTTTTAGAATTCAGGCTTACCAGCCTAGGGATAGCACTATCCACAAGGGGCTGTTTTCTTCTCCATTACTTATTAAGAAATGCCATTCAGCTGGAGCTTATGGAGGCCTTTTCTCAACTGAGGCTTCTTTCTTTCAGATAACTCCAGCTTGAGTCAAACTGACATAAACCCAGCAAATTATATGTTTTGTTTAGTGTCAATCATATTTTCTTTCAAATTTCATTTGTTAATATTGCTGAGGTTTATATAATGTTAATCTTTATACTAATAGAAGTATGAAGCATATAATCTTAATTCTTTTCAGAAGTATTGAAAATGTGTACTTCCTATTGTTTCTGTGCAAATAAACATCTCTAATATTAGAGTTCACCTTAGACGTTGGGGTTCCATATATTTTATCCATAAAGATATATTTAATTTGAAAAATAGCATAGGTGGTGATATATAGACAATAATGGTGGTAATGATAGCACTGCATGGTTGCTTTTTCTTTACTGTGTCTTAGATGCCCACAAGCTTTTCACTGCTTATTCATTACTTTTTGAGAAGGTGGGAAGAATCAATATTGTTGACACTCACTCAATCAATATTGTGTTCAATTCAGTTCACAGAAAGGTCAGAAGATTTAAAAAATAGAATAGCTTTGAAGTCTTTCAAATTGTAGCAGAATCCCTTTGTAATCTCTTAAAAAATTGGTGGAATTTGTGTTTTGTCTCAGGCCACTAAATTGGAGTATGTGTAATGAAATAAAGGCACTGAGCTTCTATATGTTTTCAAACTCTTCAGATGTTCTGTGTAGGAAGTCAAGATTGAAAATCAGTAGCTTAGAAAAAAATACATATTTGTCTAGTTATGCCATGTCATGCTCCCTTTAACAGAGATAATCAGAGTTTGGCAAAAGCCAATTACAGTCATTATTTCCATGGTTCTATAATTCAGACTGCCTTTTGTAGCAGACACAAAAGACATCAATATTATATATGATAGAAACAATTTTTTTTTCAAAAGGCAAGATCACTATGACATCTTTTTTGTTAGGAAGAAAAATGAATACATCACGAGACAGAACATATGCTGAAGAGAAATGTCATTTTCTTTTCCAGTGACCATCAATTACTAATAACTACTCATCTAGGGGAGGCATTTTCTCATCATCTCCTCCTTTTAACACTGGGATTTTGTTTAGTCTGATCTTTGACAGAACTTGTGGATTATGTCACAACTGCTGTGATTCTTAAGAGAAAATTTCCTGGGTGTGCAGAGAACAGTTTTGTGGTGGTTATCTACTTCCTCTGTAGTTATAAAATGATGATAAATGTTTACACTCTGCTTTCTATGATCATATCTGACCTTTAGGGAGGATGGGTAAGATACAAGTGTTCCATTTAGTCAATCTTTACACCTTTGCCAGTTGTGGGTCTTGGAATTAATTAACATCTTCTGAAAAAAGAAAACAATGATAAGAGTTGAGCAATACACTAATCTATGGATATAACAATTGGTCATAAGTAGCTTGTTTAATCCTATGTTTTGTTAGCAAAACAATAGTATTAGAATCTTCTCTAAAGCCTATGACCTGTAACCATGAGTTCTCTGATAATGGTACCAGGAGTGAGTTCCTTTCTTTGAGGTGGGTCTTAAATTTCATCAAATAGTGATTGATCACTCTTACTATATTTTGGCAATATTACACCAGTAAGTATTTCTTGCCAGGTTTGTAGTTGTAGGTCTCAGTTCACTATGGTAAAGTTAATGATTACTTTCCTCCTCCCAGCACTATAAAATCTAGCTAATAGAAATAAAGCTTTAGGGGACTAACAACTTGAAATTGATAGCTTTGTGATTCAAATCTGTAGGATCTTCAGCAATAGATCTTACAATTAAGTGTTGGATGAATGATAAGCAATAAAAATTACAATAACCTAAAATCTTTGGATGTCTTGGGACCCTATTGATCAACAACTCAAAGAAAAGTCAATCATTTTTGGCACTGAATTTTTATGTGACAATTTGTACTATGTAGAAGGCATATTGTGAGACAAGTCCATTTAAACTTGTTTTGTATGTGTATATTATATTTTAAGAGGCTTTAAATAGTGCATTTCTGTAGAATTTCCCCCCATGTTTTCCCTGTAAGTTATCCTTGCCTATATTCTTCCCAGTGCCCTGCCCTCTATTCTCTATCCCATTTATCCTTCCTGTTTCATTATTCTCCATTTCTCATCTATATATTTTACATTCTATTGCTTTCCTTTGAAAGACTCATTTACCTCAGTTTCTTACTTTCCCACCCTCTCTAGGTATTCTGATTTAAAAACATATATCTAAAGATTCAAAGTTACCATCAACATATGACACAGATCATACAATGTTTATCTTCCTCTGACAAGATAACTTTGTTCCAAATGATTATTTATAGTTTTATTTATTTAAAAAGAGAATGTTGTAAGCTTTTTGCTTAAGAATTGAGCAATATTCCATTGTGTAAATGTATCTTATTTTTGCTATCCACTCATCAGTCAGTAGTCATCTAGGCCATTTCAACTTCCTGGCTATTGTGAATGTAGCCACAATAAACATGGGTGAGCAAGCATCACTGTAAAAAGATATAGAATACAAGAAACTACACACTGATTTTATAGGAACTATACAGGTTTCCATTCCTCCAGCAATGAATAAGTTGCCTTCTCCATATTCATGATAGCATTTGTTGTTATCTTATTCTCTCCCCAACTCCTGAGCCACATGGTTTCAGTGCAGAATTCTACCAGACATTTAAAGAAGAACTAATGCCTATGCTCCTCAAACTGTTCCATACAATAGAAACTCAAGGAACATTACCAAACTCATTTTATGAGGCTCCAGTCACTCTGATACCCAAGCCACTGAAAAATAAAAGAAAAAAGACAATTATAGACCAATCTCCCTCACAAACATTGATGCAAAAATACTCAATAAAATACTGGCAAACCTAACTTAAGAACATATCAAAAAATCATCTACCATGATCATATAGACTTCATTCCAGATATGCGGAGATGGATTACCATATAAAAAATTTTGAATGTCATTCATCATATAAACAACCTGGAAGAAACATACACACACACACACACACACACACACACACACACACACACACACACACACATACACACACACAATCATCTTAGATGCTGTTACCACATTTTTTGATCTGGCCATTCCAACTGGCATAAGATGAAATCTTAGTTTTAATTTGTATTTCCCCAATAACTAAAGATGTTGAAACATTTCCTAAGTATTTTAGCATGGATTTTTACTTGGGAGCAACATTTGAAGTACCTTGAGGTCCTCTGCTGGTGAAGGGAAAAATTGGGAAATGAGGAGGCCATACCTGGAGTCTTTTCAGAATCTTAGCAGTGACTTTTCAAAAATAGTGTTCTGATTTCATTGAAATCAATATTTTTATCTTCTTATCCAGAGTCGCTCAAAGACTTTCTCCTATAGTAACTTCTAGAAGTTTCACAATTTTAGGTCTGGCATTTCCTTCTTTAATACATTTAAATCAAATGTGAAGTATAGCTGAGGTTCACTTTTATTGTACAATTATTTTTGATAATATTATCTTTTCACTAAATAACTGAATATTTGTCAAAACTCTTGATAATATACTGGGTCTATATTTGGATCCATAAGATATTCTAGGAACCAGAATGTTTTTCTAGTGATCAAGCATAGAGTGCCTTCAATTTGGTAAACAAATGAACAGTATTTAAATTACATAGCTTCAATCCTTTTTCATCTTTTAACAAATTAATTTTAAAAATTATGTTCTTTGGTTTATGATTTGAATATTGAAACTTTTATTAGAAAAGATGATAAGCTCCCTTTATATTTTATAATTCAGTTTGAAATATACTATAGCCCTTAGTGTACACTATCATCACATTGACATCTAACTGAAAATGTCTGTTGAGATTTTGATAAAGATTTTACAGAATTATTATTTTGCCAGGACCTAAGGGCCAATGTGCCCACTGTCGCAAGCTACGCCAGGAATTTAGCCCTTCAGGCAGGACTCAAATTAGTCTTCCTTTTTACTATGAGTTAAGCTTTATCCCAGGCAACAAACAAGTGTCTCCTTTCCGGTCAGACTTCTAGAGAACAGGTGGTCTCTCTTTGGGTTAGGCAATTGATAGATAAATTACCATTAGTAACACTCAGAGAACAGGTGCCCCTTTTCTGGTTAGGCAATTGATACATAGATTTCCAAAGTAGGATTAAACTAGCATATATATATTAAATCATCTGGACTTCAAAAATTAAGAAAAAAGAAATATTACTTTGGGAGAGAGGCTATGCTATTATTTCTACAGAAAATGAAAGGCTATGAATTTGTTCTTGGTTAAGGAAAATCAGGTTGGATATAGAAAGACTTCTTGAAAATCTTGGCTACTAAAATACAAAAATAAACCTAAAAGAACTTCAAGACAGGTGATGTAATTTTACCTGCTCAAACGTGTATCAAAACATCATCTTTAACTGACTCATATAAAATGCACAATTTATACTTGTACTGTTACAGATACTTGTGTTACCTTTAAAAGTTTATGTAGTTTTAGGACAGGAGGATGAGACACTGTGATGATATATTGTAGATTTAATATAAATAGCCTGAAATATTAGAGGATAGAGCCAAACCGTGAAGTTCAGGGAGTAGTAACCCACACACTTATTCCCAGCACTCAAAAGGCAGAGATGCTCTGAATCTCTTTGAGTTCAAGGCCAAACAGCAAGAGATGGTGGTGACATGCACTTTTATTACTAGAACTAAAAAAGTTGAACCAGGAAGTGAGATAGCTAGACAGAGAAAGAAAAGGGAGGTCTTAAGCTTTGCTTATGTTCCCATTCTTCCAAGGACTCAGAGATACTTAGGTTGAGGATTTGTAGATCCAGATTTGCCCTTTTTGGCTTGAGGATTTGGCTACATGAGAAGCGGCTATGGCTTGCTTCTTTGTCTCTCTGATATTTCAGCTTCTCCCCAATATCTGGCTCATGGGTTTTTTATTATAATACCAAATAAATATTTTGTAATATGATATACTAGTTAGCTCAGTTGGTAGAGCCTGGGACTTTTAATCTCAGAGTTCTATGTTTTTACTCCAATTTGGTTGCCAAATATTACATGAATTCTATTTAATATTATATATAGAGCCATGACAATGTTGGCCCAGATGATCCAGCATACAGAAGAGCTTCCAGGCTGCTGATAGAGATGACCCACCCTCACAGAATACTATAGCCAAGACTTAACAATTATCCTAATTTTATCAAGGTCTCCTAGATTATTAACATTAATTGACACATAATTATTTAGACAGCTGCAATTTTGCCCAAATAGGTTATGGATATTTATTATTATTTAAAGAGGGCTCATTAATAGTTATTACTGGTAGTAGTCAGAAAAAAACTGAGCAAAAGAGATTAAATTCAGGTATCTTGTTTCTAAAATACAGGGAAGACATAGAAATCTAAGATAACAGAGTAGATTATTGAATCTATTATAAAACACTATTAATGTTAAATGTTTACATTAGTATGTATTTTAGTTTACTGATACAAAATGTAAAGTTACTTTTCTTATACTGTATGTATATTTTTACTCTTCCTTAATGTATTGTGGCTGTGCATCTCATTTAAAAATGTAATAATGTGTAATTAAGATATACAGATTAATTGTCATATATAATAATCAAACTTATAGCCACGTTAGGCATGTTTTCACCATCATTCACTCATATATTTAGATAAAAAGATTGTCTTTAAACACTTTAAAGACTTATAAAATATGACATTTAATGTGTTTAATAACCTAAGGGTTTTCATGTGAGACACATCATGTCCTGGCAGCAAAATTTACTTCATATAAGATAATGGACATTAAAAATCCTTTGTATAAAGTTTGGTTTTTTTTATGGCAAAAGCTATTCATGAGGGTAAAGAAACTGCCCTTTGTCCTAATTGCTGACAATATACTGTCCAAATTGGACCAACAGAGCCCAAAAAGGTTACTGTCAAACTTTGTCAAGACAAGGTAGAACAGCCCTTTAAAATTTCCCTCTTTATAGGAAAGTCTGTCATATATGCTAGACCTGTAGTTCAGAGTTGGATGCTTCATGTTACAAAGGAAATTTGGGTGACTGTCTAGACAGCCTGATATCTCTGTCATTAGGTAACATGTCATCCTTCAGGGAGTTGAAGTTTAAACTTATGATAGAAAACAAATTAAGTATACAACTTTAGGTTCACCAAGATATGAGAGATAATTGAATATTTTCTCTAAAATAGCTAAATAAAATAGACTAGATATTGCAAATGTAAATCTTATATGATAATTGTTTTGTTATATATACTTTCACTATATTAAGGTTAAAACCTTTCTTTTAATTACAAAATGTGGAAAATATGGAATAATTTTTCTGTATACTGTGAACATGTATTGCTTTCATTGGTTAATAAAGAATCTGATTGGCTTATGGCAATGCAGAATAGACAGGACAAGCAAACTGAGGATATTGGGATGAAGAATGATAAAGACAGGGGAGATGCCAGCCTACTACCAAACAGGATATGTAGAAAATAAAATAACAAGCGATAAGCCATGTAGTGAAACTATTAAGAAAAACTGCTTAGTGTAAGTGTATGAGTTAGCTAGAAACAAACTTGAGCTACTGAGGAAGCATTTTTAAGTAATATTGTGCCTGTATGTTGGTATTTGGGAACAGGCGATCAGAACAGGACAACTTTACGTATATTTTTCCATTATTAAATGTTATATATTTATCATTTCCTTATGTATTAAAATGGTATATTATTTTTCTCCTTTAGAAAATAACATTTCTAGATAATATGAGTTAAAATTTGAAGTTCCCACATTTCTGATAGGCAGGATTTCTTGGTAAATACTGTCTTCATTATATATTTCTATTTGTAGTTTAATTTACTGTTAATACTATAAACATTCATGTACCCCTATACATGAGGGATATTGTTGTGTGGCTTTTTTTCCTTGCTGTTTTTTTTTTTTGTTATTTTATTTTTGTCTTATCTCTGTCTCTCTCTGTCTCTGTCTCTCTCTCTTTCTCTCTTCCTCTCTGTCTTGCTTTTTCTTTCTTCTTTTAAATACCTTTGTCAAGTTTGGCTTTCAGTTTAAGAATATCTTTATAAAAAGAGTCAGACATTTCTTCCCTATTCTATTTACTGTTTTTATGTAACTGGCATTTTATCTTCAAAATTTTGATAAAATTTGCCAGTAATACTTTTAGAACCTAGACACTTGAATGTGAAGACTGTAAAATTTAAATTTTATATATTTACTAGATTTGTTATGTCATTTTACAGGACATTTCTTTTCTTTGAAATTTGTTTTGATTATTGTTTATTTGAGGTGACTTTCCCTATTAATCTGCTACTAGTTTATTAATTTTAAAACTTCCTTTTTATCTTTTAATGTTGTCATGTGATATTTTTATCTTC
Organism: Sigmodon hispidus; assembly: GCA_004025045.1. Classification (NCBI taxonomy): domain Eukaryota; kingdom Metazoa; phylum Chordata; class Mammalia; order Rodentia; family Cricetidae; genus Sigmodon; species Sigmodon hispidus. Next base: position 6,594 of record PVIH01009206.1, on the reverse strand, counting down.
CATTGTTCAAAATGTGATTATTTATTCATTGATTCTGCAGGAGAAGTCTGCCACTTCCCACACCATGAAGCAAATCAGTTTTTAAAAAAATCACTAGTGATGTAGCATTAGGAGTGTCTCTCATTCTCACTGCTGCCTTTCCAGACAAATGAACAATGCCAGTGGGAGAGTGGTGCCAAGTGTTCAATGCTTCTGTAAAGTAAACAAAACACCCTGGAACATCCTGCTCCAGTTCCACCAGGAGCAAAACATCTAATGGCACAGTACATGACAGGTAACAATAATAGGAATAGTAAACTTATTTACTTACTTTATAGAAAGTAGTATTACTCTAATTTTAAAATTAGACCAAGACAAAGATGTGGCATCTATATTTATATCTTTATCTATAGATAGAGACAGGTGAGATTAATAAGAAGGATTTACAAGCTTTATCCTGGATAACTTAACAATGGCTGTCTATAAACAGAAGGTGCAAGAATCCAGTAGTTGTTGAGTCTGCCAGACTGGGTATCTCAGCTGGTCTTCAGCATGCATAGGAATCCTGAAGAAGTAGGCTCTAATGCCAATAAAAAGATAGACTTGCTAGCTAGGTTAGGGCAAGTAGATAAAGTTCAAACTTTGTTTTTTTAAATATTCTTTATATAGGCTGCCAGCAGAAGACATTGGCTAGATTAAAGATGAGTCTTCCAACTTCCAAAGATCTGGATTAAGTTATGTCTTCCAACCCTAATGATCCTGTTCACAAGTACATCTTCCAACTTCAAATGATCTAACTAAGCAAAAATAATTCTCACAATTGTACACATCACTTTTTAAAATTTTTAAGTTAATTCCAGGTATAGTCAAGTTCACAACCATGAATAGCTATCACAGAGGTATAGAATAATGTCAATGAATTCCATGAATGTAAAATGCTTACAGTCCTGTACTAGCTGAAAAAAATAATCTTCATCTAACATTTGTGCTTTAAATTCAAGAATGGTGGTCTTAGAACAAGCTGTGGAACTGGGAAATAAAAATTTCTGTTTAGTGTAAGTGTAAATTACATTTAGAAAATCAAGACTTTACTAGTGATCCACTTTAATAATCCTGCCACAAGGTAGGTAGCCTGGTTTTCCAGTAAACAATTTCATATAAAAAGACATTCAAATGTGGTGCTGGATACTTATAGAACAGTAATTAAAACTTGATAAGAAACATATGTTGCAGAATCTGTGCAGAATGTGTGTTCCTTTCACCACTTTCCTATATACTTACTTCATAAACCAACAAGTCATTGATATTGTTTCTGACTAGTGCATCTTTCATGGATATTCACATATGCTACAAATATCTACAGCTGGTTGTGTAACAGAGTGTTTATCTAAATATCATACTTAAAGTGAATTTTCCAATTGTGTCCTGTTTAAACATCTAAAAATTTAGTAAAACTAGAAGCCAACGTTTATGAATTAGTTATAAGACATATTCTATCCATTTGTTCTCTACCTGAAGCATCACATTGTTCAGCTACTGCTGGTTAAAGAGTCTGATGTTTGACCTCCTTTTTAATTTGAATGAATTTATAGTCATTTAAATAAAACATACCACTAGGAATGTAGAAGGATCTTTCTAGAGAGATTTAATTGAGCAAGAAAGAAATATTTTGAATGTAAATAGCAGGGTAGCACTTTACCATTGACTTGTGTCATGAACTAAATAAAAAAGACAAGAGTAGGTGGAGCACTAGCATTCTTCTCTTTCTTGTTCCTCCTGTGAACACAGTGTGATCCCCTCATTCATACCTTTATTGCTGTGACTTTCCCACCATGATGGGCTGTATCTTCTCAAATTATAAATCAAAATAAGCCCTCCCTTTTACAAGTTGTCAAGACTTTGTGAAAGCTGCTAGAATGGCAAGTAATACATGTGTATTTATCTTCATCACTGCCTCTCAGAGCATCTCCAAAGACTATTGTGCTCAACTTGTTACATTTAGATGACAACTTGTTATTAAACACTTTAATTTCAATATTTTAAAATTCAAATTATAATAGACATTTACAATTAAAATCATAGGTTCATAGTGAGCAATATAAGGTACCTTTTCAGGAATAAGAACCATCGGCATTCGCATCATATGCTCATCTGAATAGTTTGCATCATTGTCTTGCAGCTTCTACTACTGTGACAAAATTTGTGATGAACAAATGCAATTTTGGTAAGAAGGGGTTTATTCAACTCCTAACTCTCAGTTTATTGTCCATCCATGAGGAAATTCAGAGCAGAAACTAAAACTGGTCAGGAATCTGGAATTAGGAATTGAATGAACAGTAATCTTCATATGTAGGTATACATGCTGTTTTACTTTTCTACTGTTGTGTAGAGAAACCATAAGCTAGATAATTTATAGAGGAAAAGTTTATTCAGGATTTGCTTAAAGTTTCTGAAAGTCATTTCCTTTCTCACTAATATTTTATAGTAGTGAGCATGGTAGCAGGCAGGCATGACACTAGAGCAGTAGTGAGAATGTATGTGTTGAAACAACAACTACAAAATAGAAAAAGATAACAAACAGAGAATGGTGTGGGCTTTCCCAACTTGAAAGCCCAACCCTAGTGACACAGTTCCTGCAACAAGTCCAGGCCTCCTAATTTTTTCCAAACAACTCCATCAACCTCAGAATAAACACTGAAGCATGTAAGCCTGTAGGGGCATCCTCATTTAAGCCATCACACATGCTTATGTTTACTAGGTCAGGCAATACACAGTTTATGGTAGGTGATCCATTTACAAGACAAACTTGGAATCATAGACAAACACTGATGTTACTCCAAAGCATAATGACAATCTAAAATCTATATCTCAAAATAAATAATATTCATTAAAAATTGTAACATTAAGGTTGTTTGGAAATAATGTCTATATTGGATTTATATGTATATATATATGAAAATATATGAATATATAAATAGAAATTGGATAACTTTATATAGGTATATAATATCATAGGTAATCCAAAAGAGCCCACATGTGGAATACCATTCTTTGTGTTATTAGTCAGATAAATTCCATAAACATTTAAAACAAAACATTCTATTACCATTGCTTTTGGTTGCTCACCAAAATTAGATGATAAAAAGGTTAGTCACACCCTACCCAGTCCAGGCTGAGATCCCAATCTCTGCAACCCTGGTCCTGGGACACAACCCTTGGAACATCACCCTCATTTAGTTCTGCTGTAAATTCAGGCCAGCAGAGAATGCCCCTGCAGGTCAGAAGCCCCAGTAAAACCCAGCTCTTTGGATACCCCCAGCTCCAAAACCCTGCCCCAACTGCCAATATTACCAAAAGCAATCTACAGATTCAATGCAATCCCCATGAAACTTCCAACACATTTTCTTTTTTTTTTACACACTGTAATAATAGGCTTTTGGCTTGTTTGGTTTGTGGTTTAGACTTGGAGAATTATAGTTTTATAGGAATATATAAAATTTTAAATTAATTATATGTTGTTTGGCTTATGGTTTAGGCATATTGTTAGTTAGTTTTGTATTTAAATTTATTTCTATTAATTTGTTTTGTGGTTTGTGACACTTTTTTATATTCTGTTTTTTGGATGATTGTTCTTTTATTTGACTTTATTTTTTTTATTTATGTTTATATTTCAATCTATTTTAAGAGATGTCTTGTGATAGGCCTAAACAATTTTTTTTATTAAGGAATGATATTTACACATACAGACCAATATCTTACATCACATTTTTTTGTCTAATTAAAAAGAAAGGTTTTAATTTTAACATAGTAAAATAAGTTAAATAAGAATTATAGTTGTAATATATAGTTTATTTGTATTTAGTAAAATTAAAGAAAATGTTTTATTATTATTTTATTTTTGTGAGTTTACAGTTTCATATTTAATATATTTTTATAATTAATAAAAATTATACTTATAATTATTTAATTTTTAATTATAATAAAGACTATAAAAAAATATAATATTATTTGAATAAATAGAAAGTATGAACAATTTTTAAAATATATGCTGGTTTGGACAGTTACTTAAAGTTTTCTTTGTAATTTGGGGTATTTATTTTTAGTTTATAGGCCTAGAGTTTTTGGCATATTTTTTACTGAAGTAGAAAATTTGGAAAACTGTTTTGTCAATTTTGGCATAGTTTATTAGTTATTTGTATGTATGTGTGTTTTGTAGAATATTTGGCAGTTTTTTTGGGAGGATTAGGAATTCGGAAGACTATTTTTGTTTGTTTTGTTAAAGTTTAGAGGTTTTATTTTTTTGTTTTGAGTTTTGTATGTTTATTTTATATAATATATTGTTATTTGAAGTAAGAATACCTTTTTGTTTATTGGCAAACTTTTGTGATAAAGAAAGCCAATTTTATAAAGTTTTTTGATGTTTATTATCTTTTGAAGTTTTTGTTTTTCTGTTTTTGTTTTTGTTCTTTTTTAATTTTCATCACTTTATCCAGAACACCTAAAACGGATTGTTGCTGATTGATTAAATATGTAAGAAATTCCTTAGGTATCTTTATGATAGTTTTCTTTTTTATTATTTCTTTATTTTTGAATAAAGTCTCATTTTTATCCATGTATCCCCTTGTTCAATCTTCCTTCCCCCTCTCAGCCCTCCCAGTCACTCTCTCTTTTTCAGATCTCCTCATCTCCTCCCCAGCAAGGGCAGGAGGTCCCAAGGTCCCAAGGTGGCTTACTTAGTTCAGCACCCACTCCAGGCAAGTCCACATTCCTCATCCCAACATCAAGACTGGGTCAGTTGTTCCTCTGAAGGGAATGGGCTCCAAGGTGCCTCTGCAAGGTGCTTCAGATCCCAAGCTGTTCAGTGGTTGTGATTTGAAGCTTGTGCTTTGCTTTTTTGTTTGTTTGTTTTTGTTTTTGTTTAAAGTCCACGAATGAGTAAGTACATCCCCTGCTTATCCTTCTGGGTTTGTGATACCTTGCTCAGGAGGATATTCTCCAAATCTGTCCATTTGCCTGAGAATTTTAGGATATCATTTTTTCTTACTGCTGAGCAGTACTCCATTGTGTAGATGTACCACAATTTGTCAATCCATTCTTCATTTAAGGGACATCTTTATTATTTAGAAAAGTTTAATTTTTTAAAAAATTTAAATGTTATATTTTTGTTGTTCTTTGAAAATTTTGCAGAGTATTTATTTAATTAAAATATATTTGTATGTTTAAAATATTACTTAACATGACTAAAAGTTTGGTTATTGTAAACATTAATTTGTATTTTTAATTATATATTATAATGCTAAATGAATTGTATATACATAATATTTTATATAAGAGTAGAAATATACATATAGTATAATAAAATTGACAAAAATTGTATTACTAAAATAAAATTTATATTAATTTAAAATATTTTGAGATTAGCAACTGTTTTTGAATTAAAGTAAAATTAATAATTCTTTCTAATTATTATACTTGATGGCTAATCTGCTCTCGTAGAATGCAAACGAGAGGAAAGAAAGTCAGCTTGCCCAGGTTTCAATGGGGTCTGGCCACACCCCATTTAAGGTTGTGATATTTTAAAGCTATGGCTCTAAGCTACTTTAAGTAATGCCTAAATCCTACTACATTTTTTTGCTTTAATTAAAAAGTTTTAAAATTAAATATAAGATTATATATACTAGAAATATTTGTAAGATAATATTAGGAGAGGAAAAGCCAGTAGTAGTATAAACAAAGGCAAATTATAATTAACAAAGATAAACAAGGTATATTTTACATATTCATAATATTGTTAAGTGGTACTATGTAGGGATTGTTTTATGGCTAATTTTAAAAATAATATGAGTTTAATATTTTAATGTTTTTAGCTAAGATATGAGGTGGTACTAATTTTAATTATTTACTTTTTAACTTTATTAAAGACTTTAGAAGGAAAACATTTTTTGAATAAGTTGAAAGTATAAAATAACAGTTTTTAAGATTTAGAAAAGGACAGTGATAGTTGTTTAGACAGTTATTTATGGCTTTTTTGTAAAGTTGGAGTGTTTATTTTTTTTGATTATACTCTTAGGATAATTGACAGAATTTTTATTTAGAAGCAAGGTATTTTTGAAGAAATTGCTTTATATTGTTTTGGCAGGGTTTAGTAATTTTTATTTTGTTTGTTTGTATTGGCTAGTGTGTTTATTGACAGTAGTTGAGGCAAAGGTATTCTTTGTTTAAAAAGCTATTGTTTGTTCAGCAAGAAAAAAATTTTGTGGAGAGTTTTTGATGTTTAATATTATTTTTGTCAAGAATTATTAGGAGTTGTCATAATTTTTGTGGCTGAATTTTGAATAATAAAGTATGAAATGTAATTTTTTAGGTTTATGAAGGGGTTGAAAATTTCTATTTGATATATTTTATTATATACTTGAGAAATTTAAATAATATGACTTTCAAATGGTAAATTTAAGTAATGTGGTTTGTAATTTTTATCATTTTAAAGACTAAAGTTTAAATTGTAAAGTATAGTTTTTGAATAATGACTTTAAGTATGATGATAATATAAACATTAAATAAAAGTCAATGTATAGTATAAAATGACAGTTGTCTTTTAATTATATATTATTATAT
>PVIH01009205.1:0-84358 GCA_004025045.1 Sigmodon hispidus | reverse complement strand
CAAATCCAAGTGGATCAAAGACCTCAACTTAAACCCAATCACTTTGAACTTGATAGAAAAGAAAGTGGGAAATACACTTCTACAAATTGGCACAGGCCACCACTTCCTAAATATAACACCAGTGGCACAGGCACTAAGACCAACAATCAATAAGTGGGATCTCCTGAAGCTGGGAAGCTTCTGCAAAGCCAAGGACACTCTCAATAGGACAAAACCCCAGCCTACAAAATGAGAAAAGATTTTCACCAACCCTACAAGTGATAGAGGACTGATCTCTAAGGTATATAAAGAGCTCAAGAATTTAGAGCCCAAAACCTTGAATAACCCTATCAAAAATGGGGTACAGATCTAAAAAGGGAATTCTCAGCAGAGGAACTACGAATGGCCGAAAGGCACCTGAAAAAGTGCTTTTCATCTTTAGCCATCAGAGAAATGCAAATCAAAACAACTTTGAGATACCACCTAACACCTGTTAGATTGGCTAAGATAAAAGGCACAGAAGACAGCCTATGTTGGAAAGGATGCGGAGCAAGGGGAACACTCCTCCATTGTTGGTGGGAGTGTAAGCTTGTTCAGCCACTTTGGAATGCAATATGGAGGTTTCTCAGAAAATTGAGAATCAATCTCCACAAGGACCCAGCAATACCACTTCTGGGTGTATACCCTAAAGAGGCACATTCACGCTCCAAAGGTATTAGCTCAACTATGTTCATAGCAGCCTTATTTGTAATAGCAAGAACCTGGAAACAACCTAGACGTCCCTCTACTGAAGAATGGATTAACAAACTGTGGTACATCTACACAATGGAATACTACTCAGCAGTAAGAAAAAATGATATCCTAAAATTTGCAGGCAAATGGATGGATTTGGAGAATATCCTCCTGAGGGAGGTATCACAATCTCTGAGAGATAAGCAGGGGATGTACTCACTCACTAGTAGTCTCTAAACAAACAAACAAGAAAATATGCCAAACATGCCCAAGCGGCAAACCACAACCACTGAACAGCTTGGGATCAGAAACACCCTGGACTGACCCTTTGAACCCCACTCCAACTATAGGAACACCAGACTCACTCTTGAGGGAGGGGGGACAAAAATGGATTTGCCCAGGAGTAGAGACTGATCCATGCATTATTGGGTCAGTGGGACCATACTACTGTGTGCTCCCTGCCCAGGGAGGGGATGGGGAGTTGCCGAGATGAAAAATGAGAAGATGTGGTGGGAGGGGGAAGGGACCTTGAAAAAAGAAAAAAAAAGAAAAAAAATAATAAAAAAAGAAAACTCTGACTCTCAGAAAATACCCTAAGTAAAGGTCAAAGCTTCTAAACTGGGGATACACAAGGGAACCAATCTATAGTTGTACTAAGAAATTTGTTGCTCAAATAGACAAATGCAGAATCCCTCACATGCTGCAAAGCATTAATATCACATAGCAAGATCATCAGAGTGGGTATGAAACTGAGAGGGCTGATAACTGATTTTGAAGGGGTACATGATGTAAAATCACCAAATAATAAATAAAAAATATTGTGCAGAAAAAAGAGTTGTGCAAAACCTGTGTCCTCAAAAAAGATCAGAATCATTTTCTGGAAACGGAAGTCTGTTTTCATCTTTCAAAAGTTAAAGATATAGGACTGTTTTTTTTCCCTCCTACTTATTTTGATTCATGACCAAGAACAAAAACTTTCCAGATTCTTGTAAGCAATATGCCCAGAGGCCTATGATTATGGATAGAAAATTGTATCTAGCTTTATTATTTGACTTTTCATATTTTCTGATTTAGATGTTTCAGTAACTATAAACAATAAAACAGAAATTTGGTTGGATATACACATGCCTCAGAAAAAGTAAACCTTTTTAAATTAATGACTCTAAGAAAAACAAAAATCTTAAATCAATCTTCTCACTTTAATTTTTAGATCATTTGATGTTTGTGCAAAGAATACCTATTTATTTTCAGTCAAAGGCAGTTATGTCTGCTTGTATAGACAGCTTAAATAGAATCAGTGTTTTTCTTATTTGAAAGGAAGAGAAGTTAGAAATTTAATCATGATGCACATGGTGAGTATTCAATACAATAAACTGGAATTCAATAATACATACATCTAAATCTATACTTTTGAAATTATAACTCCATTAAAATAGATGTCATCTTAAATATTACCTGCTTGAGGTTTAGGATACAATTTCTTTTTTTTTTCCTGGAGCCATGTTAAGTTTATTGAAGGAATGGGTGGGGGAGGGGAAGAGAGCACAAAAGAAAGTGAGGGGGAAGAGGAGGCAGAGAAGGAGAAAGAGGAGGAGGCAATTTCTTTGAGAACATCATATTACAAGCAATAACAACTATGTCTTTCCTATGTGTGAATAGAAATGAGCATTTCTTCTCTATAAAATTAATTGATAAATGTTTTCTAGGTGGGTACTAACTGCAAACAGCCTAATTAAAAACATGGATTAACTATATGTGTGTGTGTATAGTTTGAAAGTACAAGATGTGGAAGATTATATGTCTAAGTATGGGATTATTTTAGGTAGTGTAAGTTCATAAATGTATTCATACTCCTAAATTAATAATTTAATCTTTATAAAATTTAGACATTAGCATACAATTTTATGTTATGACATTAGGAAAATTATTGATAAATTTTTACATAATAGTAATTTGTTTGATTATGTTATGATATTCAATTTAAAAGTCACATAAGCCTTGTCTCTGAAGAGGTAATTATTTTGAATATAACTTCTAACTTTATTTATTTTACATTTGTTTTTCAAATACTATTTTCTATAATTTTACTGTCACTTAAAAAAGACATGTCATGGCTAACTTACCCCCTTCCCTTCTTTGTTATCTTCTCTCCTTCCTCTTTGTTTTGTCTTTCCTTTTGTTAGTACCTATACTTCTCTGTAGATAATGCTGCTAAGGCTTCACTTCCATTGGCTGCAGTGAGTCTCCTCGTTTCTTTGCTCTTTTCTTTTTACAGTAACAGCATTAGGGCAATGGAAACAGTTTACAGTGTTTAATATTTTTTTTGTTCTTATCACTGCTAACACGTCTATTACTATCAAAACGTTTGGGTCAGCACTGTCAGGTCTAAAGAACCTGACGACGCACCAAGGAAAACTCTGATAAACAGTTCTGCTCTGTTTTTCTATATTCTTTAGATTCTTATGCCAAAATACTTTTTTGTTCCTTGGGATATTTATGTTGGAAAAGTATATCGTGGCTTGTTAAGGGTTCATTTTGTATTTCTGCTTGAAGTTTTAATCCTCTGTTTCTAACCTCACAGTTGGCTGCTGTGGAAATGATTAGGTTGTAACAAATATAGGATTATTGTAATTCTGGGCAGACAATAAGCTAGCAATGATTTTCTAAAGAACAAAGATGTCATTTTCATGGAAATATAACAGCAGTTTCAAAGTAAGGAGTGGAATGGAAAGAAATAAATATACGCTTGACTAGGGTAGATAATGTAAGAAATAGTTAAAGATCAAAAATTGCACATGAAAAAATGACATCTCTGAAAAATTTATACACACGCTTTAATTTGTGTTCCAAGGCTCTTTGAATATATGCATTTGTGTTTACAAGCTTATAGTTTGCATGCATCAAGACACTCTCTTAAATATCTACATCTAATTGAATGTGACATTTGACCTTGAACAAAGAAGGCCACTTTCTCTTTATCTGCAAGTAAGAGTCATTATATTGCCTCACTTTCAATAGTTGAATGCATGTGAAAAAATGGTATTTCCTAAAATTATAAGCCTAATGAAGTAATATATGCTACATGCTTACATATTAGATATGTGAATCTATATTGAGAACTTTTCTGAATAATTTAAATCCAGTAAAGTTCTGAATAAAGTGTCAATACATTCTAAAAATATTTTTCTTCTATCTACACTGAGAATTTGAATGGAATTATCAGTGCAAGATACCAAGTAGGACTATACTTAATATTTGTCAAGTTACAAAAGGGGACAGTTTTTATCAGTGAATAATAATGCTGCTTGATAAACTTTTGAATGGTGAGAGTTATAGGGAAATTTTCTTCCTCCACTCCCATAAAATGTCATTTTATAGTTCTACTGACAAGCACACAGCTTCATCTGGGGGTAATGCCAGACGAAACATTTTCTGTCTCTTGGCTGGATGGCTATCAACTTGATGCAATGGATAGTTTCCTATGTCAACAGCATTCAGCCATTCACAAAAGGAACTGTAATAGCCTACTCTTGGCCATACTTCTAACTAAGACACTCTGTAAGGTCATCACGGTCAATCCAAAAGACTTTAATCAAGAATCTCAGAACCTTGTGATTATCTCTCCCTCTCTCTTTTCTCTTTTGTGTCTAGCATCTCTTTCTTCTGGCTTTTTCCCTATAGTTTCTCTTTTGTGCAGGTCTAATTTGCACAACATTTTCACCCATCTTTAAAATCATCTGTTCTCTGCATTTTACTCCATTCTTCATCTTCCTTTCCAACCAGGTCTGCATTCTTGTTTTAAAAGGCTTGTCCTATTCTAAAGACTGTTGGATCTACCCATTGAGTTCTTTCTAATTCCATCCTACTGACTTTTCATTGGTTATTTCATGGGTCACACCCAGACCAATATAACCAAAGTTATTTATTTGGTCCTGCTAATTTTTCACTTTATTCTTTGAGATCTCAGTATATTCCTTCCTTTTATGAACCAACCCCCATAACTTCTTTATATCAATAATTTTGTTCTTTCAAAATGTTGCAAACTTATAATATTCTTTTATTTCTCTTCCTGTAATAACAAGACTAATGATGTCTTAGAAGTGGCTCACAGAAACACATCACCAACACTCTAATGCCGTTCTAAAATTTCCCAGTGTCAATCAGGAGCAGCTGATTGAGTAGTCACTATCTTGAAGCTTGACAACTTGGCTCCCAATGATGATTCTCCGTTTAGAAGCCAGTGAATTCAGGCAATGGATTTAATGCTTGTTGTGCATCATTTACTTATTCCTTCAGCTGTGTGAATGGACCTGCAGGCTGTGTGAGAGAAAGATGTGCTTTCTACTAGCATCCTAAACAGTTGACACAGGTGCGTACTAAAATAATACTGCCTTCTTTCACTGTAACTACTGTATCTACTATAAATGTTATAACTGAAATCACCTTAGGTTCTGTGGTTCAAATGGGCTTCCTACATTGTATGTTAAAATTTAATCACCAAAGTGATAGTATTAAACTCCTTGGTCTATAGGCAGTGAGACCAGAGACCCTGCAATTGCAGTTGGTGCTTATTTAAAAGTTGAAATTAGCATCTCTTCACCTTTTCTCTTCCCCTTTCTGAAAGTCCCACAAGGGCTGCCCCTTAGAAGCAGAGGCTCACTGGGCAGAAAGTCAGTCTGTGAGTGAATACATTTCTGTGTGTTCTGTGTAAATTGTCTAGTTTGGGGTCTTTTGTTATAACAACTTGAACAGACTGGGACTATAAGCATGATATAGAATTAAAAATTCTCCTATGTATATTACTTGACCTTCCTACATTTCACCTGATGTTTCTCCAGAAACAATTCTGTCTAGACTCCTCAAGTATGCCAACATTTGGTTATCGGGTACCAAATGTTGTACAAATAGGGTACCTCCTAGCTCTCTTATCACACCTTCCTGTTGTTTTTATTCATCTTGGGGAGAGATGAATTCATTACAGAGACAGCCAGGCACTTCTTTAGAACTCCTATTGTTAATGCCTTTAACCTACCAGGTTTTTATTGTTTATTACTTTAATATTGCTTGAAGGCAATAAATATTGGTCATATAAATATTGATTTTTATTCATTTCGCTAGTGCTTTATGCTATATCTATAATACAAAACACACTAAAATATTTTTAAGTAAAGTCTTTCATTGGGAAAAGAATTATGTCAAGTTGAAATGAGTACATTTTTGCAGAGGAAGAAACTCAGGCAGGATTTAGACGGAACTGTGATTAAATATACAACTTATAAAATCCTTGTTTCTTCTGGTACAGTTATACTCTGCTGATCCTTTTCTTTACAGCATCCATTTGTTCTGGTATCAGAATGTAGATTCTATCTTGGAAAGTGCTTTGGGGATCTAGCCTTTTTCCCCTCTCTATTTAAATCCATCAGTTCTTGTCTGGCTGCTGGTATTATGTTACAAAAAAAATTGACACTGTTCTTCCCTTGTGTAAAGATTCTTATCCCAAGTAAAAAGTTATCCCATGGTTCTAAACATACAGTTATTCACAGTTTGTCTCTAGAAGCCTTCTCATACCTTTTTTTCAATCATTAACCTAAAGTATACTCAACGCTGCACTTGACATCAATGGAATGAGAGGGAGCAAGGTAGTATCTTCACTGCTCTGAGTCTTCTCAAGAATTGTCTGATTTTCATAAAATGCCCTCAATCCTTGTCTCTACAGGTGTGCAGATCCACAGCTCAAACAGCACTCATGCCTTTTCTTACTTATTCACTCACTAAAGTTACTCACTGAATAAGAACCATCACAGTTATCCTACCAGCATCTCCCAACCCTGCCAGCATCAGCAATTTCACGTTCCTGTTTTCAATGTTCATCTCTTGCTCTAATCTCTTATTTTAGAACATTGGTCCACAACCTTTGAATTTCATCAGTTCTGAGAGATAGAACGACCCTTTGACAGGGGTCTCCTAAAACCATGAGAAAACACAGATATTTATAACAGAAGCAAAAGAATAGTTTTAAATTTGCATAAAAATAATTCTGTGTTTGAGGATCACCACAATATGTATTAATGTGTCATAACATTAGAAAGGTTGAGAATCACTGACTTTGAGTATTTGTTTCTGTTCATCATAGTTTACTCCAATTATTTTATATTTTTAAAGACATTTTACTATTGCATATTCCTTTGCAAAGCAAACTTATACTTAATTTCCCATTATTTATATAAGAATATGTCAATGCTAAGCCATACTTTTGTACCCCATCCCCAGGCTATTGTAATTAATTAATGTTTTCCCATTATAAACCAGTTGCCTATTTCCAAGCCTATACTTCCCTTTCATGCTATGTTCTTGAATCCAAATAGGAGAACGACTCAACTTTTTTACTATAATACATTCTAGAATATTGATAATAGATAAATTTATTGATAGTATAATAGCTACTCTTTAGCCTTTAAAACCTTTTACTAAATATTTAAGTTTGAACCATTTATTCTTTACATTCTTTCTTCTTTTTACTTCCCAGAACTCAAGACTGAGGTTTTAATGGAAGTTTGTTCTCATTTTCCTCACTTGAATTTTTTTTAAATAATACCTCATCTTACATACTGGTCCAGATCAATTCCTCTGCATACAAGGATATAGAGAGAAGTCATCTATATATATATATGTATTTTTTAAATCTCATATCCTGTTGCAATCTCTCAAGTGACATGTTGGGATTTTCTGTTTGAAAAAGAAATCATCAGTCCTCTCAGATTCATACCCACTCTTATGATCTCACTATTTACAAAAAAGCCCATTCTTGCTGCTCATTTACAACTGAGTTTGATGGGGTGCATATTGTAAAATCACCATATATATATATATATACATATATATATATATATATATATATATATATATATATATATATATACTTATATACTTGCTGATGACCTTCACATCTTGTATCTTGGTCTGGTGGATTGCATCTCCAAGATTCTGTCAGTCTTCTACTGATTCTTTGTTTGGATTTCCTGCCTGTCTCTAAGCTGTCTTACCATACCCAAAACAGGTTCTTTATTAGATAATGGTAGCAGCATATATTTGCAACATATAGAAAGACCATTCTACAACATTTATTTTTTCTTTATTGTTACATGAAACAAAATACTCAAGGCAGCCTACTGTGTAAAGAAACAAGTTGCTTGAGCTTATAGTTCTGGACATACAGGGCTACAAGTTTCATCTGGTAACACAGTTCAGATGTCTCAGATATCAGAGAGGCGGGACAATGTACTGCATGACATAACACAGAGGATATAGGTAGCAAGATGGAGAGGTGTGCATGTCTCTTCTTCTTCTTCTTCTTCTTCCTTCTCCTCCTCCTCCTCCTCTTCCTCTTATTCTTCTTCTTCCTCCTCCTGCTCCTTCTCCCCCTCCTTCTAGTATCACCAACAGTTGGTCATGGGATGCTGCCTTCATGACTACATCTAGTCCTGATCTCTTCCTGGATTTTTAAACACTTTCATCAAATTGTTTCTCTTTATATTCAACAACAGAAATATTATTTTACTATATAAAGCATGTGCTTCATTAACTTTCTTTATTTCAAGTTCTTTCTTGTCTTGTCTTGTTATTTACTTTCACATTGCTTGCTCTATTCCTTAGACCACCTGTTTCCATTTCTCCATCAGCAGAAGGGTTTATGCAGTTATGCAATGATATCCAAATGCCCAGAGTCCACAATATTACAAGGTCAAGTCCAGTTTCTTTTGAGTGATCTAGGAAAACATTTTGAGAATCACTAAATATGAGCTTATGATTTGCTTAGACCCACTTCTGAGTCAGTATTCTGGGTGGTTCAATTAGTTCTTGAGGTTTTATGCTCCCTACTGGAATGTCTCTCAGTGTAAAATAATTCATGTAATGATTGGGCTAGCCTACAGTGGTATATGGAGCTCAGGTTGGGGAACTATTTGTACTGTGGGTTGATAAGCTGAAGAAATGGTTCATAAAGAATATTGAATTGACATATGAGGATACTGATAATCTATTCTTGGTAACACAGACACATATAAGACATGTCTCAGGGCATTTCCGATATCTAACTTGTAAGAGGTAAGTGATCTAAAGTCAAAACTCTTCTGTAGCTTATGTTCCAATTCAAATATGTTATTTTTAGTTATATACCATGAACTCCTTGGTACTAGATGTCTGTTTGCAGTCACCGCTTAGTTCAGGCACATATTCATGCATGTACAATAAATACATCTTTCAGTGAATGCCTTCGTTTATAAATGAACATCATATTCCAGATTCTGGCTTAAATGTCAGTGTAGAACCTTCTTATTTGCTTTAGATTTAACATTTCCACCTTTAATTGTCTATATTCATTTGCATATGGGGCATATAAAGAGCTCAATAATATGTGAATGAAATGGAAATGTTAGTAAGTGAATCAATGAATGATGTCAAGGATAATTTATTTCCATATATCCCCAGGGCCTCCTTAAACCCATGGAGTTAAACAAAAGATCTTAAGAAAAAGTTCCATCATTATGTAATTGAGAAGATAAGAGCCCTAAAAAGCCAAATTATATTTGGCAAGAAACTTTCTTTTTGACCTTGAGGGTGACAGAGTAAGATTTAGCTTACTCTTCCTAGCAAAGTTCTTTCTGCCCAGGTGCTCTGTCTGAAACCATATTCTGTCACCTTGGATTTTTTCTTGTAGTCACTGAAAAATTTTGGCTGCTTTTTGTAGAAAAATCGCTATGTACATTTCATTTTTAAATGTTTAAAAAATTATTAAATGATAATATATTTACAACCTTATCACTTCCATTTCTTCTTTGCTCCTCTCAATTCCTCTCAATTACCCATCCTTTCTCTCTTTAAAAATCATGGCCTATTTTTCAAAAATTGTTAAGACATGTGTATCTCTCTCTCACTCTCATATGTATGTGCTTGTTTGTATACATATCATTCCTAAATATAACTTGCTCAATCTGTATAATGTACAAGCTTTCAGTCTTGGTATTAGTTAACAAATTGATTTTCTTTGAAAAGAAATAAAATTTTACACTCAGTAAAATTCACTTTAATTGTACAATATCTGACTTTAAATGTAGGAAGATATTCTCATTTGCAAGACTTTAGGAGGTTTACATTTAAGTTTTCACTATTAACCTTCTAAGTTATGTAAACTATTTTATATCTGTATGCTCTATTAAGGAGAGACTAAATTATGTGAAACTTATTTTTTGCTTATTTATAGAATTAGAAAACATACAAAAGGAAGAATTATTTATTTTTAAGGAACCGTCATCATCAAAATCATTTTTTCAGAAATTTAAAAATAATAAAAGAATCATTACCTGTGTTCAGCAGTTTGCTAGTTTGATTTCCATCAGTTAATATTTTTAATTTCCTATATCTGGAAGACCAAGGAGGAATCACATTTATTTGCACACAATAAATAACAGGCATTTAGTTGTGCTGTATTGTTTCTTTTAATTTCATCTTTCTCTTCTTTTTAATTTTTTTCTTTCACTGGTTCGTGACCTGGAGCCACATTAATACCTAATATACTTCAGATTCTTATCAGTTAAATGGAGAAATAATTTATTCCATTATTTTTGAGAATATTACTTGTGCAATTCAAAGTGTAAAGGATCAGACATCAGTAATTAGTAAATAAATCTTGATATTTATCTACCCATTTATAAACAGAATATTTATTTATCTCTTTCCAAGGCAGATGATAGAAGTCATCTTGAAGGGTAGTCCCGTTTGTGGCTGTTTATGGTTTGCATATGATTATGTGTTTTTATGTACGTGCATATGTGTATGTAAACTCTTACATGTATGCATATGTACTAGTTTTCAAATGTGGCTTCCAGGATTCAACATTAGGTGTCAATGCTATTTAGGAAAATAACTCCCACTGAAACTAAGCCTGAAACTCAGTGATTGGCAACAATCTCCAGGATTTACATATTTACCTATTTCTGTATCATCAGCCATGGTGAAATTTTCTTCCCCACCCCCTTTTTTTCTTTGTTTTTTAATGTAAGTGCTGGGGTTCTGAAGTCAAATCTTAAAATGTGTGTGGTGAAGCCTCTTCTGACTGAGTTATCTCCTTAATTAATTATTCATTTGATATTTTAGAACATTCAAGAAGACATGGAACATTTATAAAAATGTCTATCAGAGATGAACAAAGGTATCCTTGAATCAGAATTTTCTGAGTTATATTAAGGTTGGTATTTTTTTCCCTTCTGCAAATCAAGATATATTACATTTTTGTTATGGGAGAAAATTTAAGGTCTCTACTTATATAAATAAATAAATCCCTTTTTGTTATATTTTATAATTAAATCTTAAAGTATTATTTTTAACTTCATGTATACATATATTTACTTATTATTTGGTGATTTTAGATCATGCACCTGATCAAACTCAGATATCAGACCTCTCAGTATCATGCCCTCTCTTAGGATCTCCCCATTTACAAAAATGCCCATTCATGCTGCTCTTTTACTTACTGGAGCATAATTAAACTCCCTGTGGCCAGACCCTTAAAGAAAACAAGTTTTTCCTCACCCACAGCCCTGCCAGAGGTCATCAATGCAGAAGTGAGGCACTGTGTCATTTAGCTATGTTCTAGCCTTGAGCTCTTGTATACAATGTCATTTTTTTTTTTAAAGTTCACTAATGAGTGACTATATCCCTGCTTCTCTTTCTGGGTTTGAGATACCTTACTCAGGAGGATATTTCTTCAGTGTGTACCTTACTATGAAAATACATATTTAAACTTCTACTTAGGTATGTCCACTGCTTATTAAAGACAGACAGTTACATAATGCTTCAAAATTAATTCTCAAAGCTTGTCCCCAGTGACATATCTTCTTTAGCAAGCTCACACTTCATAAGCCTCCAAAACAAGTATCATCAGGTAAGGACTATGCATTCATATGCTCTAAACTGTGAGATTATGTGGAGGGTGTGCCATTCAACCCACCACACTTGAGAAAATCATATTTACTCCTGTTAAACACAGAAAGAAACACAGGCTTGCCCTTCCCCACCAGCCTTACTTTCTGCAAGAATAGCCTCATATTTTAAACTCATGTCTTTGTGTGTGAATGTATGGTATGTGTGTGTGTATGTGTGCCTGTGTGTTTGGCTGGAAACAACATTCAAAAGTTTTATTCAACTGTCAACAAGCATTTAGTCTTTTTATGAACAGTCCCATTTATTTTTATTTGAAAGTTTTAGTTTAAATGTTTTGTTTATTTGAAATCTATTTCTTCGACCTCCAACTCCTTCCTTTGGTGATCTCCTCCTTTTTACACATGTAACTTTAAGTTCTTCAGAAACCAAACAAAAACCCAAACTTCCAAAACCAAGATGTAAGAATGAAACAACACCCATAATAAAAACAAAACAATCAAACAAAAACCAAAACACCACACAATAGCCAAATAAAAGCATATACACAAAAACTGTGGAGTCCATCTTATATTGGTCAACATATGATTAACATGCAACCTACCCTGGAATGGTTGATAATCCCTGTGTTCCTTCATTGAAGAAAACTGATTTTTCCTCTCCCAACAATAATAAATGACAGCTCAGTTGTTAACTTTTACCCTACTGGCTAAATTTTCATTCATTCATTCATTCATTCATTCATTCTTTTCTTTAAAATAAAAAACAAATACAAAAAGATAAAACAAAAATTGTTACAAAAAAAAGTTGGAGAAGAAAAGTAATCAAAGGAAAAGAGTCCAAGAGAAAGCACAAGATTCTGAGACCCACTAGTTGGCACACCCAGGAATCCATAAAAACACTAAATTGGAAGCTATTCTATATATGGCAAGGACATGGTGAAAACCCATTGCAGACCCTGTGCATGTTACCTCAGTCTCTGTGAGTGCAGATGAGCTTTGTTTTTGTCTCTTTAGAGGGCCTTGTTTTCTTTGTGTACTCCATCCCCTCTGGAAGGAATTTAGTGGAGACATCCCATTTGAGAATAAGTGTTCTGCAGTCTCTCACTCTCTACCTCAGTTCTGAGAGGCCATTGAGAAAAACTTAACTTTGCCAAGCTATTGTATTTCAAGATAAATATTTAATTCTAATTCTCAGAGTAGTATTCAGTCTCAAAATGAACTTTTTGTATTTGTGGCATGGGTCTTTATAAATAATTTCTTTGGAAACAATCTCAATTCTGAAGACCTAAACAGAGTAGTAGCACAAAAGAAACTCTTTATCTTGTTTTCCAGAGGTATGATCATCTAGAATTTTAGTATTTATGGGGCATGTGCATAGTTGCATGTTGGTTCATACTATCAAAGATGTATAATAATATGGATATTACATTGTGGCAGGGTCTCTGACAATCCATTCATATAGTTTCTTTCCTTTATTCTAACATCTCATCCCAGAAGGCTAATAGTTGCTAATGTATCTTTAATCTCTATCTATCTATCTATCTATCTATCTATCTATCTATCTATCTATCTATCTATCTATCTTATAATGAGGTTTATGCAGATAGAAACACTTTATCTGATCATGTTGGACTGATTTTATCATGATACATACTTCTCCCACTCTGTCACAATCTGAATTGTATCTCTTCAGATGCATACTTTGAGATACTAACTGCAAAAATGATGGACTTTTGAGGGATAATTAAATAAGGGGACAATTATCATCACTGGAATGAATGTCCTTACAATACAGTATAGAGTTGGCTTCCTGGTCTTTGACTAAAATCTGGTGTAGTATCTGTTCAGAATAGCTTGACAAGAAGAACATGAAACAGGGTTTCCACGCTGTGAGCCATAGTAAAAATACAACATGTGTAATCAACACATATCCTCAACAGGCTTTAATCTCCCTAACCTTTTAATTAATCACTTTTCAGATCCAGAACGATAAGGAGATTTTCTTTATGTTTATAAGATACCTAATTTACCAGCTGGGAATGGTGGTACATTCCTCTAATCCCTGCACATGGAAGACAGAGGCTGTAAGATCTCTGTGAGTTCTGAACCAGTCCAGTCTACAAAGCAAGTACTAGGAGAGACAGGACTGTTTCACAGAGAAAACCTGTCTCGAAACACCCCTCTCCCAAATTTTACATAACTGCACCTATGGAGGGACATGGTATTTAGGTTTCTAGGCCATGGTCACTCACATTTGGCTCCAGAATAAACTATTTTGAAAAAAAATCCAATTTATATGATTTTATTTTAATATGCTAAGTGGGATAAGACAAAATGACTATTTGAATCTTTTGGGTATTAGAAGTTAACATTGCTTCCTGTAAACATCTAAGAAATTTTGAATTTGGGGTAGGAGCTAGTCTTAGTTCAGTGATATTTGAATAGAGTATAATATTTAATATCTGATAATGTAAGTGTCGTTTCTTGTCTTTCAAGTCTTTTGCATAAAAGAACAAATATTCTGGTATTTCCATCATCTTTCTTATTTATCGTTTCTCTTTTAAGAATATTTTTATTGATTTAATGTAACAACCACAGATCTCTCTCTCATACCTTCTCCTTCTTCCCACCAGCCTTAACTCTGATCCACTCCCCATCACCTCCTCTGAAAAGGTAAGTCCTCTCATGTGGAGTCAGCAAAGTCTGGTACATTCTGGTAAGGAAGGTCCAAAGTGCCCTCACCCCGACCCCTGTATCAAGGCCATGCAAAGTATCCTATAGGGAATGGGTGCCCCAAAGCCAGCTCATGAACCGGGGATATATCCTGATCCTATTTATATTAATTACATGCATGTGTGCATCTTTGCGTGAGTATATGCACATGAGTGCTGGCCCCTGAAGAAGCCACAAGAGGTTGCCATATTCACTCCACCTGAACCAGGGAAATGCAGACAAGTTTACAAGAACAGCAAGCACTATTACCCACTGAACCATTTCTTCAGGCCTATTTCCATGCATTTGGTTGTTTACCAGATTGTAGAGAGTTAAAGCTAATTTCCTTCACTTCATGCTTTCCTTTTCAAACTTGTTTTTAGATAATATTACTGTTATGTACTTTATTTTTTCAGAATAATTTCATGTACATGAAAAAAAGCGAATTTCAAACTCAAAAATTTTTTTTGAAATTTTGATAAGAAGTACCTTAATTATTAAGGTTTTCTTAAATTATTAAGGTTTCAAGATATAAAATCAAATTAGATCAGAATTCCACCCACCTCAGTATAGTTTTTCATTTACTTATGTGTCTGTTTTCCTATTGCTCAGTAATAAAAGCCAACTGTTTCACAAACGCCCTTGACATATGCCCTCTTGGAATGGTAGGATATGCCATTACCTTCCAATGGGACGTTGTTGTATTACATCCAGGGTCAACTGGGTTTGTCCTAAGGAAAATGGAGGGTTTGTCCAGTGCTTAGCAAAGAGTTATCTGTGTTCTATCTGTGTTCTTCCTTTGCCAAAGAAGAGTACTATAGACTAGTCCAAATAAACAACATATGCATTTTCTCCAACTTCTTTGCCTACAGGTCCCTCACCAAAAGCATGCATCAAATTTTTTCTTTCAATATTTTCCTCCTTTATGTGTAGATTTCTCTTTTTTGTCTTAATACATTTTTTATTTTTGATCATAGATGTGATTATATTGCTGGTTGTAAGCAATCCCACATTTAAATTTTGGAAGTCACAATATGGCCCCTATGAAGTGGGACTTCTCCTCTGAAAATCTTGTCGGAGAGTTCCACTGCCTTTCAGTGTTAGAGTTCAAGTTTTCCTGGTACTGAAGTTGAGAAGATATTTTTGTTTAATGGCATTTCACTAGAGAAGACTGTATTAGCTAGTACTGTTTATCTTCTTAAATCAAGTATTTCAAAGACTGCTGGAAAGTAAATTATCAGTACATTTTGATTTTTACTCTTATCTAATTTTCTAAAACTAATCTTAGACATTTGCAAGCTAAATATCCCAGAGAATTCATAGCTAAGTTTTTTTCTAGGTCCCTGTGTTCCTGTTCAAATTTTCCTTCTCCTAACTATCAGAATCTTCTTATTTATTTTAAGTCTATGAATTTAGTTTTGCTTACTAGATGCTGAAGTATATGAGTTCTGACACCATCATTCCAGAAGTAGAACTAGAGAATCTAGTATAATAAATGTTATTTAATAAACTAGAGAACAGTATAATAAATGATACTTTATTACTTTTAAAATTTGTATTTGCAATTGAAGAAATATTTAACTCACATTAAATTATCATATTAAAAAGTAGTAATATTTAATGTTCAAGCTATTTTATGATTCCATAAAATCTACTTGTTTATAAATCATTTTAATTAATTTTATTATTCAATTGGGTTCTATGTGCATAATTATTTATAAAAAACAAAGGCAACATATTATACTGATTGTAAGTAGTATGAGCTGTGAATAACAGAACATTTTAAAATATTGTTTATTTACACTATATATTGTAGTTTATTTTTCATAATCTCATTATACAGCAAATTATCACAAACCTGAGAAGCAAAAGTCAACAGAGAAATGCTGTTTAAATGGTATCAAGAAAATTTAGTATGAAGAATATGTTTTTAGTGTAGTATACCTGTGTTTAAGTTGCACTTATATTATTTGATTTCCATCAGCGTCTGCCAGATTGTGTGTTTAAAAATATAAAAGATCTTTTACCAATAGATTGAATCATAGTTGTTTCCTCTGTCCCCCTCTTTATATACTCTACAACAAATACACATAGCCTTCTGATTATCACAGATGAACTGATAAGGCTCCATGTGTTTAATCTGGAATCAATAAAAATGACATTAACAATTGTTGTGAGGTCAATAATTCACTAAAGAAAAAACTATTTCTTGGACTCAGCAGTATTCATCTATGTATCCATCCACGGTAGTGTTGTGCATATATTATTATATATGCTTTATCTATACATACATATATAAACATATACATATATCATGTGTCTATGTGTATGCATATATACATTTGCATGGTTGTATATATGTTATTATATATACATTATTATATTATGTGTATATATTTATATATATAACTCAAAAATTAAGATTATGAAGGAAGCAGAGTGCTGGGACATGACTTTGGTTGAATCTACAGCTTGTCCTACTAGATTTCTCTGTCCTACAACATTCTTCCCTGACCCTAGGAAAGGAGCTGACACCATGGATCTAGTGTAAAGGTTCTTGTTGCAAGTGAAAGGCCATCATAGTCCAAGATGAGAGTAGAAAGAGTGTGCTGGTGTTCTCATTCTCACGACCCTATCAGCTGTTTCCTATCACAGTTTGGGTCAGTAGTTTTGGGAAGGTCTTTCCATACAGGTGTTTTGGTGGATTCCTGAATTGGTACCTTTTCACTATTTTTCAAGCTAAGGCTTCTTTAAACTTGTTCCTATTATTGCTATCATTTTTTTATTGTTTTTTTTCTCTACCCACCACAACTTTCTTATAGTCCCTTCAAAAAATTTCCTCATGAGCTCATTTAAAACTGTAATTTATTTCTTGTTTGTTTTAAAGCAAAGAGTAGATTTATCTCTACTTGAAATTTCAATTTCAATCCTTTATTTTCAGAAGTGACTTTTAATGCCTTGTATATAGCTCACTGTTTTTACAAACTGATAAAAAATGTCCATGTATTTTCCCAAAAAGGTTTTAGAAAAAATTCTACTTTTAAAACATTCCCATGAAAAATATGGTTTCCAAATGTGGTGACTGCCTCGAACTATGCTTTTGCAGAGGACTGCACTTTAGAATTCTGGACTCTAGATAGCATTTTTGCAGTAACTTTGATCAACTGAAGCTAATCTAGCATGGTAAAGACAACAGAGGCTGAGTCCTAAATTAACACAGCTAAAACAAAGAATTTGGACTATTGTATTCATTCGATGCTTGTCTTTCCTCCAGCTTTTATCTTTCTTTCTTTTTTTCCTATTTTTTCTTTATATTATGAATGAAGAAGTCACATTTTCTATCCTTGTATATACTTATTCAAGGTCCCTTCCCCCTCCCACCACATCAAATCATTCTCTCTTCTCCACATCTCCCCATTTCCCCCGCTCCCTGCATGGGCAGGTCCCAAGGTCACAATTTTGCTTAGTTCAGCCTCCACTCCTGGCAAATCCAGTTTTCTCCCCACAACATCGAGACTGAGTCAGATGTTCCTCTAGGGGGAGTGGGATCCAAAGGGTCAGTCCAAGGAGTTTCAGATCCCAAACTGTTCAGTTGTTGTGGTTTGCAGCTTGGGCATGCTTTGCTTTTTTCTTTTTTGTTTAGAGTCTACTAATGAGTGAGTACATCCCCTGCTTATCTTTCTGGGTTTGTGATACCTTGTTCAGGAGGATATTTTCCAAATCCATCCATTTGCCTGCAAATTTTAGGATATCATTTTTTCTTACTGCTGAGTAGTACTCCATTGTGTAGATGTGCCACAATTTGTGAATCCATTCTTCAGCTGAGGGGCATCTAGGTTGTTTCCAGGTTCTTGTTATTACAAATAATGCTGCTATGAACATAGTTAAGCTAATGCCTTTGGAGTGCGACTGTGTGCCTTCTCTTTATTTCTAATAATAGATCTTGACTGCCCCTAGTGAGAACTGGGAGGTTGTTGTGATGAACTCATCCACCTGTGTGAGGCATACAGATGGTATATACATCATTGATGTGTTTTAAGTTAATAATATTTTGTATCGGTAATTAGTTAGTGTAACTTGGCTCACATAGACTTCTACTTGACTATTGAGCCAAATATTATCTTGTTTTGCTCTTTTGGTTTTTCAGAAATCCAGATTTAGGTTGACAATTGTCCTTTTGGGTATTCCTAAAACAGTTCTCATAGTCTTCAACCAATCTTTCTTTAGTTGCTGACATGGCCAGATGCTGAAGTGTACTGCCATCATCCATCAACTCCACATGTCCAAACTAACAAAAGTGAATTGCTCTAGGCTTTGCTTTAAACTTTGTAGCTGGCCTGCATCCAGCTGCTCATTGCTGGTGATTTTGCATGCTAGTATCTCATAGGTAGATGTAGTTGTAACTGAATAAGAAGCATCCTCAAGGATAGAGTTGAAAAATTTTGATCTTTACTATGGTTAGTTCAGAATGAAATCCAAACACATCTGGAATCACTTAAGAAATTTTTATAAAGCATTTCTGGATATGAGTGACTAATGGAAATAATTACTTCCTATTAATATTACTTATGTGCATTGATATAGACACAAACTAACCTCTTCAATTTTATAAATAACACATTTGAGCCTAGATAACACATTTTCTATTTTCTAGAAAACTCAGAATTTATTCAATATTTTTATTTTGTATTCACAAACTAAATAGCAAATGTATGCGTGTATGTGTATGTATGTGTGTGTGATGATGAATGATACAGGTTTATAATCTGTTCTGATACAATCACTATACAAAAACTAATTTTCATGCATTTGTATTTCTACTAAGTGATTGAAATATACCATATGAATTCTTATCAATAAAGTAACTAAATGTAAGTATCCTATGCTTGGGGTTTTAAGCATAATATATTATCATGTTGTAATTTACACAAGAATAGCCATTCTTCTTATTTTTAAAAACAACTTGCCTTTTTGCCTTTAAAGTAATAAGATTACAATCATAGAGTTTTAAAAGTAATAATAGTAGAGATTGTTTATTTTAAGGTGCTGATATATTGTGTAGGCTCTAAAGAAAAGAAAAGTTTGCCTGAAGATCAGAAGACAGAGTTAGCCAGAGAAGTCAGGAAGTGGTGACACACCCCTTCAGTCAGTGTATGTCATTTGGGACTGGTGGCAGGGGCCTCGGTCTGGATTTCTGTGAGGTCAAGGCTAAAAAGGGTAAGGTAGTGATGGCATGTACCTTTATTCCCAGCACCTTGGATCCTTTGCCTCTGTTCCTAGTACTTGGGAAACACACATGCCTAGTACCAGGAAGGAAGTGATATGGCTGTGAAGAGAAAAGGATGTGAGGCAGGAGGAGAAGCTTCCCTTATGCCTTGCTGCTCACTTCTCCTATTCAGTCTGAGGATTCCTTGTGACAGGATCTACCCTGAAAAGGGTTGAAAAACCTAAGGGGCTGGCTAGGTGAAAAGTGGCTGTGACTTGTGTTTTTGTCTTTCTGATCCTTTGGGATTCTCCCCAGTAGCTATCCTTTGATGATAGGATAAATTTTTCACTCCAGTCTACTTCTCTTCTTTTTAATCAAGTTAATGTTATTAATTAGTTGAGAATTTTATAATGTATTTTGATTGTTTTAAACAGACTCCTAATGAGTTGTCATAATACTTATATATTATTATCCCTCCCAACCTACATCAGGAAAGCTTGTATTATTAGTAGATGGCGATTAACTAAAGAAATCCACAACTGCCAAGATGTAGAGGATAAGAGAATGCGAAATGCACCACGATATATGGAATATCTGTGCCATATCTCCTCTCAAAACTTAGGGATCACTACAGGAAGGGATAAGAAATATTATCAGAGCTGGAAGAGATGAATTACACAACTACACAGTGACTTCTAGGCACAATATGACAGTTGCATATATCAACTAGAAGATAGTTGATAGGGGATTTAAATTTTTTAAATTTTTTTATTATAAAAAAGTCATTTTTTTTTTAATTCATGTATCCCCTTGTTCAGGCTGCCTTCCCCCTCCTGCTCCTCCAAGTCACTCTCTCTTCTCCCCACTCTTTATCTCCTACCAGCAAGGGCAGAAGGTCCCAAGATCCCAAGGTGGCTTAGTTCAACATGCACTCCAGGCAGATTTGCTTATCTCACCCCAATATCAAGAGGTTCCTCTGGAGGGAATGGGCTCCAAAGTGCCAGTCCAAGGTGCTTCAGATCCCAAGCTGTTCACTGGTTGTGGTTTGCAGCTTGGACATGCTTAGCTTTTTTTGTTTAAAGTCTGCTAATGAGTTAGTACAACCCCTGTTTATCTTTCTGAGTTTGTGAGACCTCGTTCAGGAGGATAGTCTCCAAATCCATCCATTTGCCTGCAAATTTTAAGATAATTTTTCTCACTGCTGAGTAGTACTCCATTGTGTAAATGTACCACAGTTTGTGAATCCATTCTTCAGTTGAGGGGCATCTAGGTTGTTTCCAGGATCTTGCTATTACGAGTAATGCTGCTATGAACATAGTTGTGCTAATGTTTTTGTGGTGCGAATGTGCATCTTTAGGGTATATGCTCAGGAGTGGTATTGCTGAGTCTTTAGGGAAATTGATTCCCAGTTTTCTGAGAAATTGCCATACTGCATTCCAGAGTGGCTGAACCAGCTTACACTGCCACCATCAATGGAGAAGTGTTCCAATAGGGGATTTTAAGGCAAGAATTTGCCAGGCTTTTTAATAACCATTGCTGCTTGGTAGAAAACGTAATATAGAGGAAAAGGAATGTGTACAAAGCCAAGTATAAGAAATCCACAGTCTAAGCAAGTGACTATCCTAACAGGAGAAAACAGCATCCTATATTGTTGGCCTACAGATAGCAGGGTTTGATAATATTCAGACTAGTAGCGTGTTATAGAGAGTGTATCATCATTTACATAATCTTTATGGAAAGTAGGCAAGACTGCACCCAAACATTAATATTATTAATAGCCCTTTGGCAGAATTTTTAAACTCAAATACTGTAGTTTTTACATTTCAACGCTCGAGGTTTGAACTAAATTACCACAATAACCTGCATCTCTGACTCACTATATTTCTTAGCAAACTAATGTAGATGTAGAACATGAAAAGCTGTAGGTCATCAGGATCTCAATACAGCAATGCAGTGTCTTATGCCAACTCCTTTCAGGCTCCCAGGGAAACATTAGGACATTGCTATTACACTAGAGAAAAAGAAGGTCAAGATACTCTGGTTATTTTTTTTAATGATAAATAATGATTGTGCAAACTAACTTTAGAAACTCTTAGAAGCTTTTCTTGATTTTTCAGTGTGATTGTAATTATACAATCCAAAATCTCAGACTGAATTAAATTTCCTGTAACCATTTTAATGACTTAGTAAAGAAAGTGAAATTAAAGACTTTGCTTTTTTTCAATATGATGACTCTTGAGAATTTTAGTGACCTTGGTGTACGTTTTAGAATTGGAGTTCATTTATAATCAAACCAGAAAAAAATATTTTGAAATGTTGTTTAGAAGCTCAAAAGAATTATTGGACCCTGAATAACTCTGTTTGCATGGCATTTTGATAAGGTCATTGTAAATGATTCAGAGACATGGATTACATTTCTTTTAAAAACACACATCACTTCACAATATATTTGGTCCAAATTCATTCTGGCTGTTGCTAAATCCCAAGTGTTTTCCTTCTATTTTTTTTTTTTTTTTGCTACTAAATTCCCCAATAAACTAGCTAAACCCATAATCTAAGTGAGCTCACCTGCTTCTTCTACTCACTTTCCTATTGAGTTTAGCCTCAGGCTGTTTTTTAATAGCTTGTAACCTCAGACTAGAAATTTTTATACCAAGAATCAGTAGAGGCACAAAGTCCAATAAAAACCTGGGAATTTTTTTTTGGTTCTTTTCTGAAAAATAAGTGCTCTGAGGGAATGATATTGTTCCTGAGTCCTGACTCAAACCTGTTCTGTATTTGAACTCTGTGATTATGAAATTTCAATTAAAGCTATAAAAAGCAAAGCGAACAGACACCAGGGCATGCCAAAGAAAAACAGGATGTTCTTTTTTGATTGGGAAATAATTATCTAAGTTCAGTGACTGGGCCCAGGTAGCTGAGTTTATACTTGCTGTTCCTCATTATAGAAACACTTGAACTATGATAAATTTTCCCCAAGCAGCAGAGCTGTCATTCAAAATGGTGATTTTATTGGGGTGCAAATCCCTTTAGTTATTGCTTCAGTCCATTTTAAAAATGGTTTTGAACCCTGGGGGAGAAAACACAAATGAAGACGGACTCTTCTGCTGGCAGGTTTAGCCTGTTCTTCCAACAGCAGACATCAGAGCACCCCCAGGGCTCTCCTCTACCAGGAAAGCCCTCTGCGATCATGCTCTTAACAGTCCTAGTTGGGAACATAACCGCCTTTTATTCCTCAAAAGTCATTACACTGATTGGATTATGTCTTTAGCACAGGAATGAATCTCCTTGTGCATTTATTACTTTAGTGATTGAAATGCAAGCTTTGCTATTGAGAGAGAAATAACAGGTAAATACTTAATACCTTAATGGCTCTGTAGAGTAGCAATGTTGGGATTGTCTATCCATACATCAATTGTAATTAAAGTCTAAAATGATATAATAAAATGTAATGAAAGTATGTGTATGTGTGTGTATCTGTATGTATGTATAAACACACATATTTGCATATATGTATATTTAAACACAAATATGTGTACATGTATGTATACACATACATTATATATATACATAAATATATGCATGTGTGTAAGTATAGGTGTACATAGGTAAATACTACCTGGATGTGTGTTAAAAGCTCAATTTAAACTGTACAAAAATTAAATAAAAAAGTCAAATCAGACATGATTATTGTGGAGTCCATGGCAGTGGAAATGCTAGCTGTAGGCAAAAGTAAAGCCATTTTGTTTTCTTTTATGTGACATTAGGGCAAAATCATCATAAATGTATTTTAAGGGTGGATATGCTATTTTCAAGAACTAAGTTTAATTTTTAAATGTTTATTATTTGAGATCTTATCCAAGCACGTAGTAAACTCTGAGCACATACATCCCTCTGTCTTCTATCTCTCTTCTCATGGCTCTGGCACGCCAAAGTGGTGCCTTCCTCTAGTTAAGTCCCTACTGTACTTTAATGGTTTTTGGATGTATTTTGTGATCCACTGGGTTAAATTAAGGCTACTTTTGAAGCATAGGTGTGAAGCTGTTGGAGGATGTTTAACCCACCACAGGATACATTGCTGAAGACAATGAATTTTTCTTCCCCAGTAGCCCTTTTAGACATTAGCTCTCTCAGCTGTGACAAATTCACAGGAGGCCATCTCCATCCATGACTAAAAGTTGATGGCTCATCTTCGCACAGGTCTTATGCAGGAAAATGCCGATATTGTGAGTTCATGAGTACCATAGCTATATCATGGCTGTAAACTGTGAGGTTTTCAGCTCCACCCTTTTATCCAGCTCTTCTCTTTTCTCTGTCCATCTTTTGTGATGATCCTCTGAAGCTTAATAGCCTCCACTTAAATGTGGTGACATCTATTTAATAAATATAGTCTGGAATATAAGAGAGATAAACAAACCACAATTGCTTCTCATCCAAACAATTCCTCAGACCTATCTCAATGAAATCCTGCATTCCAAACCTCTTTCTCCTCAGCCCATGAAGGAAGTCCCTGAAAACTGAAAACCTCTCTTGTCTCCCTCTGCCCAGCTATCTTACTTCCTCTTTTAATATTCATAAAGCTAGGATTAAAGGTGCAGGTCACCACTCCCTGACCTGCATGGCTTAGCTCTGTGGGTGACACTCTTCTGATCTACATGACTATTTTTATTAAGTATATATCACCACATTTAAATAACAGGTTAAATAAGAAATTAACTAATTACACTACTTTTTTGGATGTATAAGATAGACACATTGGTAAATGAGCATGTGCACCAACATTTACTACTTTTAGAATTTAAATAACCATGAAAGTTCATTAACATTATCTCTTTGATTCATAACAGCATTATCATAAGTGAATTTTAAATATATCTGTGATATATAAATTAATGTAACATGTCAGATAGAAATATTTATCTTGCTCCTTCCTTACCAGAATGGTCATCAATATTTGAGCAATAATTTTTCCACATATCCTTGAGTTTATTTATTGCAATTCTCAGAGAGCACCCTTGTGATTATTTTTATTTTCGTATACACTCTTTGATAGTTCTATTATTGAGACTAGTCCTAAAATTTTAGCTTTACTTGGTACCATGCTTAGTCATTTATATTTCCCTGAAGTCATGAGATGAGTATAGTTAGAAGGGATTACGTAGGCACATCCAAGGAGGTTAAGGAGATGTTCTTTGTACACTTCTTTCCTTCCTGGGTCTGCCTGGCTATTGATCAACAGTGAACTACTACACATTCACCTTTAAATTGTTTCCTATTTTATTCAGGGATTTCTCATGTAATTTTAAAGAGTAAGGAGTAGTTATTAACTATATACTGTATCCATAATATTTTTTTCTCTAAAGGTCTGCTATATCTGATATTTTCTCCATTGTAAATTTGTTTGTTGATTTAGAGTAGTTTTTAAACTATCTTGTATATATCACTTGATAAATTCTAGTTCTGAAATGCTATTAGAAGTAACGTGAAAAGTTTAAGTATTTTGAAAAGAATATATATTTTCTTCTTATAGATTTATAATGAATACTATTTTATTAAAAGCATAAGAATATATATCACAAAAATCTATTTCAATATAAAATATAAGAGCATATATATTATTACATGCATAAAATGAGATAAAAGCTAAGCAATATCAATTCAGTTGTTATTTCTTTTAAAAATACCAATAAAATTTCAGTGAAAACTTGAGTTAGCTAAATTAAATTTTTGTTTGCATGAGTTTAACTCAGATTAAGAGAACTGTGAACCTGGCTAAGTGACACAAGACAGTAGAAGTAGTCACACAGAGATTAGAATTAAAGCAACAGGTTTATAATACTGAGAGGTGAAAAAAGAAACTTCCATTTGATTTCTTATTCAATTCAGGAAGTTAATGCCTCCAGTAATTTACTTGGGGTAAAAGGAATAGCAATCATACTGACTGAACAAACATGAAAGCCAGAATATGGCTCTATAGGTAGGATTCCTGTGACTATTCCAGGTCTTTTTATGTTGCTACTTTTACATTAACCTCAATATTGACATGTCTGCAGATATTGAGAAGATTATCAGTCCTTTCTTTTTAATTTCTCCACTTAACTTTTACTTGACTCACTCAGTGGTTTGCTGGTTAAGCCCTGCATGCTTCTCCTTGTGGTGTTCTTATAGCTTGCTTCCCCCATTATGATAAAACATTTTGCAACATTGTAAAAGTGCTTGGGGCAGGGAACACAAGCCTGATCTTCTCATAGCATGGTCTAGATCTGCTATGGCAGTGCCTAGCTATTGTAGCAATGGCAGCCTTCTCTGATTACCGACTTGTGGGTAATTTTAGGCCAGCTTCTGTTATTGATTCTACATTACTGATTTTGTATTCAGACTTCAATAGGATTAAATATGACTCAGAAGATGACTTGTTTTGTAAATACTCCAGTCCCAAAGAAAAGAACATATATTTTGTAATTTTGGTGGAAAATGTCCTATTAGTATCAATTTAGACTATGTTTTTCTGTAGTACTTTATACCTATATTGATTTAATGCTTGCTTTGTCAATTCTATTAAGACAATTATAACAGAATTCTTACACTTGGGGTTTTTTTCACTTCTGCTTGGATTGCTGTTGGTTGTCTTCTCCTGTGTTTTGACTTCTACAATGAAGAGCATACTCATGAGAACTGTTTACTCAAAAGAATTAGGAAATAGAAATATTTACAATAAAATCTATCCTCTCAGAAATAACAATAGTGATTTATTATTATTAATATTGTTATTATTATTATGTATTTTTTTTTAGATTTTATATTACTCAGGCTGAAACTAGAACTTCTTAGGTACCAAACAAATCTCAAGCCTTGTCTTAGAACTCACTCTGTAGAGCAAGCTGACCTTGAACTCAGAGATCTGCTTATCTCTTCCTTCCAAGTGCTGAGATTAAAACTGTGTGCCTGTGCCACTACTAGGAAGTTCATGATTCTCTTTATCAGCTACTCAGTGCTAGGATAATAGGTATAAGCCAATATGTGTAGTTTATGCCATGATGCTGATATTTGCATAATTTTTATAAGAAATATTACATTCTGTCAGTTTTATTTATCCTAATAATTTCAACAAAACTTTTGAAGAATTTAGTCCACATATACTCAATAAAGTCATAAATTTTATATTTTTAAAATTAACACTGCTATCTAGTATATTTTATGTGCCTATTGTTTTATCAGCAATTATATACTCTTTAACTTTACTTTTAGAATTACTGAGAAATTTATATTTTTAATTAAGATAAAAATTTACATGGCAAAGTCAGTCGCCTTCCTATTTATAAATCACAAACATTCTGGGAAAGAGTTCTGGGAAGTAGTACCTTTCACAATAGCCTCAAATTTAAAATACCTTGAGATAGTTTTAATCAAACAAGTGAAATTTAAGACATTGTTATATGGCCATTAACCAGAAGCAATCTACAAATTCAATATAATCCCTCTCAAAATTCCAACATAAATCTTCACCAAAATAGAAAAATAAACAATCTTAAACTTCATGTGTAAACACAAAAACTCAAAATAGCTAAACTAATTCTGAATAATAATACAACTGCAGGAAGTATCACCATTCCAGATTTCAAGTTGTATTACAGCGCCATTGTAGTAATAACAGCCTGGTATTGGCATAAAAACAGCCAGGTTGATCAAACTGAAGGCAGTGATAAAATTTCGCACATTTACAGACACCTGACTTTTGAAGGAAGAAAGCAAAAAATATATGTCGCGCGTCACCTCCTCCCGCAAGGAGCAAGCAATACCGGATGCTTTTCTTTGCAGTTTATTCAGGCCTTTAATTATCTTCTTGTCTCTCACTCACTCACTCTCACTTTCAGACGTATGACGAACGACTCACTCACTCACACACTCTCTCATGAATGACAAACGATGAACGACCCTGGGGGGAAGTCCGCTTGTGGCTAAATACCCTCTGGGCTTCCAATCCCGGTAAGCCAGGTAGACATTGCCCATAGGTCCCGAGGCGCTATCCTCACCTACAGCCAATAAGGAGTTGTTTACTCCTGAGAGCACTCACCATCGTGAAAGGTGGAAGGCAGAAACCAGCACCACCTTTAGGACATGGTACAACGCAGCTCCCTACAAATATATATGGAGGAAAAGACAGTATCTTCAGAAAATGATGCTGATCAAACTGCATGGCTGTAGAAGAATGTAAATAGATTCATACTTGTCACACTTCACAAAACTCAACTACAAATGCCTCAAGGATCTCAACATAAGACTAGATGATCTTGATTTGTTAAGAGAAGGTAGAAAATAGGGTTGAACTTGCTGACACAGGAAGGAACTGTATTAGTAGGATACAAATGGCAGAAGCATTAAAACCAACAACTGGCCTACCTCATAAAACTGAAAAACTTAGGGCAACGTGAGAATCTTACATTTGTTTATTAGTTTTGTCTACTTATTTGCTACTTAATATTATGTAGAGTTTTATTTATTTATTTACTCTGTGATATTTTCATACATGACTACAATTTATTTCGGTGATACCCCATGACTCTTCCCAAATTTCTTTTCAGGACACTTTCCATATAACTTCATCTCCTACTTTTCCATTTTTATAACTCACTGAGTCCCATTAGCATTGTATGATTTTAAGTCCAGATGTACAACCAACCATTGGAACATTGCCAACTATCAGGCACCACACCTCCTAGAAGAAAATTATCAATTCTCCAGTAATCATCATTGTCAACACTAAACTAGGTGTTGGGCCTCATAGGCCCCTCCCTGACCCCTCACTTGATGGATTGTTGACTGACTTCAACTCCCTTAGCAGGTCTTATGGAGGCAACTATAGCATTGAGAAGTCATGGTTGCAACTATCCTGTTCAATTCAGAAGACACTTTTCCTCCAGCATTCTTTTCCAAACTCTGGCAATTAGTGCATTCTGCACTTTTTTTCTTGATGTTTTCTGAGCCTTCAGGCAAGAGAATGTGATGCAGATGTTCAATTTAAAGTTACTGTCTCCACAGTGACATATCATTTGCAAACTTGGCATTAACTTCTAGTCAATACAAAAGAATTTCTCAGATGAAAGTGGATATAAATCTATATGTTTCTTTTAAAAGGCAGTTTGATGCTTTTCTATGTCCATTTTAAAAGTAAAATTAATAGTTTCTCTCCCATATCCTTTGACTTCCCCAGACATAGATTCAACGCCACATTCACAATACCAGCCAAAAGTTTCACACTATAGGGAAGACCTTGGATTGAATTGAATTGAACCAGGATGCTACTGGATGTGCTCATGATACTCAGGTATCTATTGCTTCACTGGGCTTCATTTGCTGGGCAGTTTATTATTGTGCTCTACAAGGGTCACAGCCAGTTAAAACCACAGGTGTGTTTCTTTCTCAGTATCCTGCAGAACACCTTCCAACACTATGGAAACCAGTCATCAAGAAAGAAAGTTCCAATTATTTTAGCCCTATTTTGAAAAGTATCCTAAAACTATTGAATATAGCAATAGGGTGCTTCTTTTTTTATTTCATTTTATTATTATGAACGAAGAAGTCACACTTTCTATCCTTGTATATCCTTATCCAAGGTCCCTTCCCCCTCCTACCACATCAGGTCATTCTCTCTTCTCCACAACTCCCTATCCCTTCCCTGGGCAAAGCAGGCGGTCCCAAGTTCCCACTGTCCCAATATTGCTTAGATCAGCCTCCACTCCTGGCAGATCCTGTTTTCTCCACGCAACTTAAGACTGAGTCAGGTGCTGCTCACAGGTGAGTGATTCCAAGTAGTCAGTCCAAGGGGTTTCTGATCCCAAGCTGTTCAGTGGTTGTGGTTTGAAGGTTGGGCAGGCTTTGCTTTTTTCTTGTTTGTTTCTTTAGAGTACACTACTGAGTAAGTGCATTCCCTGCTTATCTTTCCAGGTTTATGATACCTCACTCAGGAGGATATTCTCCAAATCCATCCATTTGCCTGCAAATTTTAGGATAACATTTTTTCTTACTGCTGTGTAGTACTCCATTGTGTAGATGTACCGCAGTTTGTTAATCCAATCTTCAGTTGAGGGACATCTAGGTTGTTTCCAGGTTCTTGCTATTACAAATAACGCTGCTGCTATGAACATAGTTGAGCTAATGCCTTTGGAGTGTGACTGTGCATCTTTAGGGTATACACCCAGAAGTGGTACTGCTGGGTCCTTGGGAAGATTGATTCTCAGTTTTCTGAGAAACCATCATATTGCATTCCAAAGTGGCTGAACAAGCTTACACTCTCACCAACAATGGAGGATTGTTCCCCTTGCTCCGCATCCTCTCCAGCATAGGCTGTCATCTGTGTCTTTTATCTTAGCCAGTCTAACAGGTGTCAGGTGCTGTCTCAAAGTTGTTTTGATTTGCATTTCTCTGATAGCTAAAGATGATGAGCACTTTTTCAGGTGCTTTTCAGCCACTTGTAGTTCCTCTGCTGAGAATTCCCTTTTTAGATCTGTACCACATTTTTAGATTGGGTTATTCAAGGTTTTGGGCTCTAGATTCTTGAGCTCTTTATATATCTTAGAGATCAGTCCTCTATCACTTGTAGGGTTGGTGAATATCTTTTCCCATTCTGTAGGCTGTCATTTTGTCCTATTGACAGTGTCCTTAGCTTTAAAGAAGCTTCTCAGCTTCAGGAGATCTCACTTATTGATTGTTGATATTAGTGTCTGTGCCATGGGTGTTATATTTAGGAAGTAGTCGCCTGTACCAATTCGTAGAAGTGTATTTCCTACTTCCTTTTCTATCAAGTTTAAAGTGGATGGGTTTATGTTGAGGTCTTTGAACCACATGGATTTGAGTTTTGTGCAGAGTGACAGGCTTGGATCTATTTGCATTTTTCTACACACTATCATCAAGCTATGTCAACACCATTTGTTAAATATACTATGTTTTTTCTATTGAATATTTTGAGCCTCTTTGTCAAAGATCAGGTGTTCATAGGTTTTTGAGTTAATGTCTGGATCCTCAATTATATTCCATTGATCCAGTACCAGACTGTTTTTATTACTGTTGCTCTATAGTATAACTTGAAGTCAGGGATGGTGATGTCTCTTGATGTTCTTTTATTGAGCAAAACTGTTTTGGCATTCCTGGCTTCCTGTTATTCCAAATGAAAGTGAGTATTGTTCTTTCAAGGTCCAAAAAATATTGTGTTGGGGTTTTGATGAGAGGTGCATTGAATCTGTAGATTGCTTTTGGTAAAACTGCCATTTTTACTGTTGATTCTACCTATCCAGGAACATGGGAGAGCTTTCCATTTTCTTATATCCTCTTCAATTTCTTTCTTCAGTGACTTACAATTTTTGTCAAATACATCTGTTACTTCTTTGGTTATAATTACTCCAAGGTATTTAGTACTATTTGCAGCTATTATGAAGGGTAATGTTTCACTTATTTCTTTTTTAGCTCTTCTATCTTTAGTGTATAGAAGGGCTACTGATATCTTTGAGTTAATCTTGTTTCCTGCCACATTGCTGAAGGTGTTTATCAGCCATAGCAGTTCCTTGGAAGAATTAGATGGGTTACTTATGTATACAATCATATAATCTGCAAATAGAGATCGTTTCACTTCTTCTTTTCCTATTTGTATCCCCTTAATCTCCTTTCTTTCTCTTATGACTTTAGCTAAAACTTCGAGAACTATATTGAATAGATAAGACAAGAGAGGACATCCTTGTTCTCTGATTTTAGTGGGACTGCTTTGAGTTTTTCTCCATTAACTTTGATGCTGGCTTTTGGCTTCTTGCAAATTGCCTTTATTATATTAGGTATTCTCTCTGTATGCCTGGTATCTCCAGGGCTTTTATCATAAAGAAGTGTTGGATTTTGTCAATGGATTTTTCTGCATCTAAGGATATGATCATGTGGTTTTGTTCCTTTAGTTTGTTTATATGATGTATCACATTAATGGTTTTTCGTACGTTAAACCAGCCCTGCATTTCTGAGATGAAGCGTACTTTGTCTTGGTGGATGATATTTTTTATATATTGCTGTATAAAGTTTGCCAAAATTTTATTGAGAATTTTAGCATCAATATTCATGAGAGAGATTGGTGTGGAATTCTTCTTTGTTGTGGCTTTGAGTGGCTTGGGTATTAGGGCAATTGTGGCCTCATAAAAGGAATTTGGCAATATTCCTTCAGTTTCTACTGTGCGAAATAGTTTGAAGAGTAATGGTATTAATTCTTCTTTTAATGTCTGGTAGAATTCCGCACTGAGAACATCTAGACCAGGGCTTTTATTTTGGGGGACGTTTTTAACGACAGATTCAATTTCTTTAAGTGTTATAGGACTGTTTAGGTAATTAATCTGATCTTCATTTAATTTGGGTAAATGGTACCTGTCTGGAAAGCTGTACATTTCTTCTAGGTTTTCCATTTTTGTGGAATACAGATTTTCAAAACATGATCTGATAATTCTCTGTATTTCCTGTGGGTCCATTGTTATGTTCCCCTTTTCATTTCTGATTTTGTTGATTTGGACATTCTCTGCTATTTGATTTGTTGGATAAGGGCTTATCTATCACATTGACATTCTCAAAGAACCAACTCTTAGATTCAATGATTCTTTGTTTTGTTCTTTTTGTTTCAATTGTATTGATTTCAGCTCTAATTTTGATTATTTCCTGCCATCTACTCTTTCTAGGTGAGTTTGCTTCTAATAGTTCTAACACTTTCAGCTGAGCTGTTAGGTCTCTAGTGTGGGATTTCTCTAGGTTATCTATATAGGCATCTAGCGCTATGAATTTTCCTCTTAAGACTGCTTTCATTGTGTCCTACTGGTTTGGGTACATTGTGGATTCATTTTCATTAAACTCTAGGAAGACTTTGATTTCTTTCTTAATTTCTTCCTTGACTCAGAGGTGGTTCAGCTTAGTGATGTTTAGTTTCCATGAGTTGGTAGGCTTTCTTTGATTTTTGATGTTGTTGAATTCTAACTTTAGGCCTTGATTGTCTGATATGTTACCAGTGATTATTTTCAATTTTTGTATCTATTGATATTTGCTTTATGACCAATTATGTGTTCAATTTTGGAGAAAGTTCCATGAGGAGCTGAGAAATATGTATATTTCTTTGCATTTGGGTGGAAGCCTCTGTAGCTTTCTACTAAATCCATTTGCATCATAACCTATGTTAAACTCCTTATTTCTCTGTTGAGTCTCTGTCTGGTTGACCTATCCAGGGGTGAAAGTGGGATATTGAAGTCTCCCACTATTAGGGTGTGAGAATTAATGTGGGATTCAAGCTTTAGCAGAGTTTCTTTTACCTACGTAGGTGCCCTTATATTAGGGGCATAAATATTCAGGATTGAAATCTCCTCCTGACCAATTTTTCTTGTGATGAATAAGTAATAACCATCTTGGTCCCTTTTAATTACTTTTAGCTTAAATTGTACTTTGTTATATATTAGGATGGCAACCCCAGCTTGTTTCTTAGAACCATTTGACTGGAAATTCTTTTCCCAACCCTTTACTCTAAGCCTCTCTCTGTGGTTGAGGTGTGTTTCTTGTAGACAACAGAAAGATGGCTTGTTAGTATGTACCATTTTATAGGAGAGTTGAGTTCATTGATATTAAGGGATATTAGTGACCACTGATTGACATTTCCTGCTTTTTTTGGTGGTAACTTGTTTGTATTTCCTTTCTCTGGAGTATTCTTCTGTGGGGTTATTGATTGTAGTTTCAGGGGTGTATGTGGGTTCCTTAGGTTGGAGTTTTCCCTCTAATACTTTCTGTAGTGTTGGATTGGTAGATAGGTATTGTTTCAGTCTGAATTTGTCATGAAATATCTTGATTACTCCATCTATGATGATTGATAATTTTGCAGGGTATAGTATTCTAGTTTGGCAGCCATGCTCTTTTAGCATCTGTATAACGTCTGACCAAGCCCTTCTAGCTTTCATCATTTCCTTTGAATAGTCAGGTCTTATTCTGATGGGTCTGCCTTCATAGGTAATTTGGCCCTTTACTTTTGCAGCTCTTAAAATTTTTTCTTTGTTCTGGATGCATTGTGGTTTGATTATAATGTGAAGCGCTGACTTTTTTGGGGGGTCATATCTATTTGGTATTCTGTAAGCTTCTTGTATCTCTGTAGGCATTTCCTTCTTCAAGTTAGGAAAGTTTTCTTCTATGATTTTATTTAATACATTATCTGTGACTTTGAGCTGGTATTCTTTTCCTTCTTCTATTCCTATTATTTTCAAGTTAGGTCTTTTTATGGTGTCCCAGATCATGAACATTTTGTGTTATGGCTTTTTGGTTTTAGTATTTTCTTTGACTGACATATCTATTTGAGCTACTGAGTCTTCCACTTTAGAGATTCTATTTTCCATCTATTGAATTCTGTTGGTTATGCTTGTATCTGTGGTTCTAGCTTTTTTCTTCAGGTTTTCTATTTCTATCTTTGCCTCATTTTGTGCCTTTTTATTGCTTCTATTTCAGCTTTTAGTTCCTGGCATGTTTCTTTAATAGATTTGTTCATATTTTCCAAATTTTTGGTTATCTTTTCTTCTATTTCTTTTTTTCTTATTTATTTATTTTGTATTTATCAAGAAAAACAGTACAATGAATTTAAAATGCTGATAAGTTAACAATAAGTATAAAGAAGATAAAAATCATAAGCATGACTTATCAAGGGTGATAATGCAAATAAGATTGCTACACATATATTTACTTTGTGTTCAGCTTTCCCTCTGAATTTTTTTTCCATCCCTGTATATCTGTATTCAAGGTCCCTTCCTCCTCCTGCCACATCAGGTCATTTTTTCTTCTCCATAATTCCCCATCCCCTCCCTGGGCAGGGAGCAGACAGTCCTATGGTCCCACTGACCCAATAATGCTTGGATCAGTCTCCACTCCTGGAAAATACAGTTTTGCCGCCCCTCCCTCAAGAGTGAGTCAGGTATTCCTATAGTTGGAGTGGGATCCGAAGGGTCAGTCCAGGCTGTTTCTGATCCCAAGCTGTTCAGTGGTTGTGGCTGTTTCTTTAAGAGAACTTTTCATATCTTCTTTGAGGGCCTCAATGATCATCATAAAGGTATTTTTGGTGTTGCTTCCTTCTGCTTCCTCTTCATTGCTCTATTCAGATCTTGTAGTTGTAGAACCACTACTTTCTTCTGGAGTTACCTTGTTTTTTTATATTATTATATATATTTTTGCACTGGCATCTGCCCCTGGCTTCAGTGGTTCACAATTAGGTGTCTCCTGTTCAGTTGTGGCAAGCGGGCTTGTGTGTCTCCTGTCTCCTCTGAGCAAGAAGTCTGCTCAGTGTCTGACTCTGCTCTGGGCAGGGGTCTAAATTTCAAGTCCTTAGTCTTTCTCTTCTGATGCAATTGAGGGTGTGGTCACCATGCGATGCCCCTCATTTTTGGTGCAGTTGGAGGAGGCCCTCATAGCCAAATTATAGTCCTGTTGGCAAAGGAGTATGTGGAGACATGCACCACAGACAAAACCTTGTCCCACCACCGGAACTGGAACCCTAAATGGAACACAATTTTCTCTGGCATGGATTCATGCACTGGGGCCTGCCGATCTCACCTCACCTCTAGGCTGAGTCTGAGTCTTCCTTTCAGAGTCCTCAGTCTTTGTTAAATAAGTTGGAGGTTGGGTGGCCAGGCAATTCCCTTGTCTTAGCAGCAGCTGGGGGAACCTTCACAGCTAAAGTCTATCTCTGTCTGCTACAGTGTGTGTGGAGACATGCACCACAGACAGAACCTGGTCCCTCAATAGGGTGTTTCTTTAAACTAACAACTTGAAGAGAGATATTCTAAATCTGGTATCTTTTTGATGGATAATCCCTGCATTATGGGTACACCATTATCTATTTTCTTATGTAGGATAACACTAATTAAATAATTAAAAATATAAATACATATTTTAGAAAGCATTTAAGTTATTAAGTTTCCATTTGGCTTTTTCAAGCATCCTTAGTTGTAGTTATTTCTCTCACCTCCATCTCCTCTGCATTGCTCTCCTCTGATCCTTTCTATTTAGATGTCACAACTACCACCATTCTAATTTCTTAGTCGAAGATCTGTGTTCTGTTATGCCCTTTCACTTTAGGTTATCTCTTTCCCTCTACACGGCCTTTTTCTAAAGATGAAGAGGCTTTAACTTTTCAGTCTAGTAATTTTTTATGTGAAATATAATAAACAATGCAAATCTTTAATTTTTATTTTTCATTTTATTGTTTTTATATATGTAAATTCTATAGACACATTAATCTTTAAGATTTGTTACTTCATATTGGATTAGATATTATTTTAAGAAATCAAAGGACAGAAATATATTTTTGTTAAGTTCATTTATTTGGTGTGTGTATGTGTGTGTCTACCTGCATGATTTATGACATTATGTTTGCTGAAGTCAGTGGTCAACATATTTGTAGTTGGCCTTTAGTTCTGTCTGCTCATATTTCAGAGACATTTTAAGTAAATTTGAACAGTAATTGGAATTTAAAATTATATCAAATTCAGACTGATTTTAAATTATGAGAGGAATATTTAAAGATAAAATAATTTTTAATACTTTTTATTACTTAGAACTTTCATAAACATATAAAATGTATATTGTACATATATATTTACCATACCCCCTACAATTTTTTTTGTGCTCTTCACCCCTTCTTATTTAATGAGACATTTTCAGCAAAAATAAGAGTCAATATGGAAGAATAATATATATACATCTTAATTACTTAATTAATATAAAATGGAAATTTATATTACCCATTGAAATTATTTATGATAATTAAAAATAAGTTTACTAAAGTGTCATTATACACAAGTGTCATTATACACAAAGGACAACGGTGCAGAAGAATAAATTCATATAAAACTTGAAATATGAGTCACATGAAATTATTAAATTAGTAGAGGTACATTTTGAAGATTGCTAATAAAGTCTTATAATACATTTATAAATAATCTAATTTAAGTGCTTCTTATAAAATAGTACTATTTGAAATTCTAGATTTGAACTCCAGCTGATGGTATAGATTTTTCTGCTCTTTGACTCATATATTTATAGTTATAAATTGAATGATTTAATATGATGAGGGTTGGGTTGTTTTGTGACAGCAATGGAATAATCTACTGAGTACAAATATTTTCTTTGTACAGTTTCTTTGGCTTACTTCCAAGAGACAAAAACAAGTGAATAAATGTTATGTGAAAAAGTAGCTGAAGCACTTTGAAGTAATCTGATAGATTCTTTCCCTCTGAATCTTATTCATCTGTAGATCTTGACTCTCATCTATTGATTAATGGATCAAGGGTACTTCACATATATACATGCACAGAAACACACACATGCATACTGACATTTTTATAATGTAATTTTAAAGATGCTCCCAAATATTCACAGTGTTTGGATCTTATTCTTGTTATGTTTTGCTAGAACTTCTATACATCATCAAAAGGAAACTTTAACTTGTTAAAGTAGTTCTTCAATGAGAATTTGGATATTTTTTCAGAAACGACATTTGCTATGAAATTATGCTTTTGTACATTGTAAATATTTGTTCCTCCTACTGGTTTAATAAAATGCTGATTGGCTTGAAGGCAGACAGGAAGTATATGTGGGACTACCAGACTAAGAAAACTCTGAGAGGAGAAAGAGCAGAGCAGAGATGCAGAAAAGAGAAGACAAAAATGTTCTGAGTAAAGGTACTAAGCCCCTTTGCTAATCATGGGTTAGTTTAAGAGTTAGCAAGTAATATGCCTGAGTAATAGGTCAAGCAGCATGTAACTGATGTACGACTATGTGATTATTTGGGACTGTGGGTCCAGATCTCAGAGCTAGGCTGGGTCAGAAACTTCTGACTACACACATAATTAAAAGAAACAAATGTTTAAATCACAAATGGTGCTTTCTGTTTAATTTTTTATTTGCAAATTTGAAGAAGTTAATTAGAGCGACATAATTTATTGTCTATGGTTTAAAAACCGAACATGAACCATAAATGAAAACTGCATATTCAAAGAGGAGATCAAACCAAGAAAGAATATATGTTTTAGCTTTCACAAGAAAATAAAATTGTTATTGCTTTATATTATGTATTATTGGACTTATTATAGAAATTCTAGATAACATACAGAGTGGCAGCTAAAAAGACATTTTCTGAAAATAAGCCTGTTCCATGCAATATTTTTATTCTAACCTGGCAAGCCTACATTTTTTTAGCTAACTTATCTTTGACTTGAAGGCTTACAAAAATATATTCCTTATAAGACCCATGTCTTTGCTGAAAGATGGAATTGAATTTGTTGCCAAATGAGAGAATCATATTGTTTCCTGTCCAAAAACACAAAATGTAAGAGACACAGTCAGCCTGAGTTGGAAAGTCCTAAGTTGTTGGTGGTAAAA
The DNA here is from genome assembly GCA_004025045.1 of Sigmodon hispidus. Taxonomy (NCBI): domain Eukaryota; kingdom Metazoa; phylum Chordata; class Mammalia; order Rodentia; family Cricetidae; genus Sigmodon; species Sigmodon hispidus. Next base: position 46,375 of record PVIH01009205.1, on the reverse strand, counting down.
ATGACATGTGGTCTAGAGAGCAGAGTAGATCCACAGCATGATTATGATAATCATGAAGCAAGTTACCATTTTATTAAGTTGTTGGTGACCCAAGCTCATTTTGACTAGCACCAAGAGGTCACTATCAAAGACATACCTTCAGTATTTTGTGAATACTCACAATTAATTATGTTATTTATAGATAAAATAAAGGCATAGAAGATATAAAGATGCCAACATTGACTAAAAGGGTCATGGTAGAAATTCTTATCCTGTTCATACATAATTTATATTCTTTTCTTTCTTCTGTCATTATGTTTTGTATGTATCTCTCAGGGTGTCTATACATACAAGTGGTATATATATATTTAGTGGACAAATTTTGAGGTCTGCTCTCTTCATTGATCTCCTACTTCGTGTGGATTTTTTAAATATAGTCTTTCTCTGAATATGCTTACCAGTTAGTAATCTGCTGGGATTCTCTGGCCACCCCTTCCCATTCACAGAGTTCATGATATACATGTACACCACTATACTCAGCATTCATAAGGATGTTTCAGATCCAAGCTCAGGTTCTCAGCTTGATCAGCAAGCATTTTACTTACTGGCCAATTTCCTCTACATCTCTTTTATTCTTTGAATGGTAGACATTTCTCTCTGTCAAACACACACACACACACACACACACACACACACACACACATGTACATGTGCATGCACACACACACAAGCAAATGCATATCAAAATTGAGTAAAAATTTTTAAAATAAATTATTTGTGAGCTTTTTAAACTATTCATGATTTGGTTAAGAGATCAAAGAACAACCATTTGCTAAATGAAACTAGAAGTATGTCAACCACCTGTCTCAGCAAAAGAATCATAAAACAATGAGAGTGGATGAGTTTTCTCTTACTGTGCATAAACATAGATCTAAGACATGTCCAGAAATCAAAAAGCTAGATAGAAAAGAGAAAGGGTAAAGGTAGCATGGGTCAAAAGATAGTAGGCCAAAAAAATGACTCTGTTATCCTAGATATGTTCTTTAAAGTTCTATAAGAATTATTGCACTTAAATTAGGAAAATCTACTTGTAGAGGACAAACCATAGAGAAGAATGGACATAGAATCATCTTTTACATATATCACTTTTGGATAATTACCTTGTCTATGCTTTACCATATTACCACACATGGTTTTTTTGTTAATCTGCCATTATTATAAACTAACAATAGTTTTGTTTTAAAACAACTAGAAAAAGTACCTACATAGTATAACTTTAAATATTATTTTCTATTTAATTACGTTGAAATTAATTAAAACACAAGAAATTATAGCTAGTCAAAAGGTCAATGTTCCCTTTGAATTATATAGGCTGTTAGAATATTACTTTCACTGATTTATTTAATCATCATATTTTGCTTGTCAAACAGTGCCATTCTGGGAGGCACAAAAGCTACATTGAAAAAAACAAGATAAATAGAATCCCTTTAACTCTGACAAAAGAAATCATACATGAACCTAAATCACTCTATGTATAAACTTGTATGCATTTAAACAGTGAAGTTTCTTGGAGGCATTGAAAATCACTAATGTAAGAGAAATGAATTTTGTAAAATATTTTATATTATTCTGGGAGACTTCATATTAAAAACAAATACTTTCAAACAGCAATTTAGCATAATGTAGATATGCTATAAATTGTAATACAAATGATATATAAAATAAATTTTTTGTCTAAGGAGTACTGAGAATCCCTTGATTATATAGGTGTTTGTGATCATTTTTCAAACTGACACATAATCTTCCTTAACATTTAACTGGAGGTCACCTTCGTATCAAACTGTAGATCTTCACACAATGAAAACATTATTTTCCTAGAATAAACACAAATGCAGTGCTTGGTGTCACCATGGTTTGTTTGCTGATTTTCTGTTTATAATAGTCACAATTTTGGGATTGTTTTATTTAGAAATATTTTCTATTTGGTACTGTGAGACAACACATAAAGATTTCAACAAAATAGGTTCTTGAGAAAATGACATTAAAATCTGCAATAGTTAGAAAAAATCATTTCAACCAACTACTTAGGAAATTTTTGTTAGGAGAATTATGTGTGTTTCTCATCAGAAAATAGTGTTATCCTATCAGTTTTGATTAGACATATTAATAGTAAATCATTTTAATGCCTGTGTATTGGAAAAAATGTGAAATCTTTTACTAAGCTTCAAGCTTTTGTATTTTCACTGTTAGATGGAATGTTACAACTGCTTAGTACAAGATAAAAGCTTACATTAGTACCCTGTGTAATCTCTACTAGGTTTAATTTTAAGGGAATTTTTCTGTGAGTGAAAGAAAATGAACAGAAATAAATAGTTTATTATTATTTTAAATTTTATTTCAGCTCCACAAATTAATAAGAGAAACCAGGTATATAAACAATGTTCAAATTGGTTTTTGATAAATGATTACTTAATGATTCTTCAAAGTGTTAGTTAACATTATTTAGATGTTGTTAAAAATATTTGGCCTGCCTGTGTGTCAGATGTAATGATATGCCTCTGGTTGGACAGGAGCCCTTCACAACATATTTTTAGTTCCCTATTGGATGGGAGCCCTTTACAATTTATTTTTACATTCCTATCTTGTTGGTTATCATAAATGGATAATCTTCTCAAACATAGAATTTAGTGATAGTAAAAATACATTGAAATCTTTTAAGCCACAACTACCCTACATATTATACTTTTTACAAGCCAATTTGTGTTTAAGATTTCATACTTTACTTGAAAGCATATCAGATTTTCTAGCTCTGGAATGTGTGTATAAACTAAGTTAACTCTGACAATGGACTTCACAGGTACATGGAACTATAGTAAAATAAATGATTATGTGAAGAAAACCTGTTACCTGGTACATAGTTCAACCATTCAAGTTTCAATTTGTTAAATTTTTTAAGCACATTCCAATATTACGTACAATATTTGAAACTATGATTAGAAATGAACCTGGGGGATGAGATAAATTATAGATATTTTTATTGCTAATAGGATATTAAGTCTTTTACATCTACATAGTTGGTTGAAATCTAGCCAACATTAATAGGATACCATATTATAGTCTACCAAATAAAATGACTATGCTCTGATAGCCAGTTCTAGTGAAAAGGTAGCTTACTGTGTACACTTGTAAGATTAAAGGCATTTCACTATGTACCCACTCATAACTATTCCCAATTACTTGTTAGGATCAGTAAATATTCCTAATAAGCATCTTTCTTGGATAATGCACATTGATTTTAATGCATTTTTGAAGGACTGTACATCGTCAAATGTTAGTCTTGATGGTTTTGTAAATTTGTTTTTTTTAATTATGAATAAAATAATTTTTATCAATGTATCCCCTTATTCAAACTCCCTTTCCCCTCCTGCCCTTCCCAGTTACTCTCTCTTCCCCTAAATTCATTTTATTCTTTTTTATATTTACATTCATCCCTATCCCTTTTTCCTCTTTCCAACTTCTCGTACTCCTCTCCTTCCACTTCAATTTATTACTTTATTTTTTATAGTAATATAACACCCCACATACACAACCATACACTTACACAGCCACATACCCTTCATGAGCCCATGTAGTATTGTTCACAGGAATGTGTGTTTAGGACTGTCTTTTAAAACTGCACTGGTACCAGTTCTTTCTCTCCCAGCAGCCATTAGCTTCTTGTAGTTTCTCATATAGAAGTAAAACCTCATGTGATTTCCCCATCCATGTTTCCATGTTGACTGCTAAAGTAATTATTCAGATATTTTTAGGCAACCATTACCTAGTATCTTATGTGAGACTGTAATATGTAATACAAATATCAGAAGGGAATTTTAATATCCCTTAACTTTAATTTAAGAATGTTTTAAAAACATATTTTATACATTATGGTATAAAGTACATATACATATTTAAATATGGTACTACAATTATAATAAATTTATAGAGATACATATTTACTATATTATATATGTTAATTTTTGACATATATTCTTACTATTAAGTTCTGGTTATCCTGGAACTTGCTATGTACAGCAAATTAGTCTTGAATTATGGCAATCCTATTGTTTCAGCATCTTAAGCACTTGGATTATAGACATTTGCAGCCATGCCAAGTGAGACATATATTATCACTAAACATTATCATTATAATATAACATCAAGCAGTTATGTTTCAAGATGTATAAATTAAAATGTCCAAAAATTCATCGCTGAAGTTCCCTATTCCTGAAAAACTTTCAAGCTCTCACAACTGAAGAATAATAAAGCCATAACCATTTGATCTGAAGCTAAAATTGTCATAAAAAGAAGTTATTGATTTTGAGATAGAATTTGTAGGTGTCTGTAGAAGTTTATGAATACATGTGACAAAATATGAAAGCACCATTACTTTGCTATGGTTATATTTGGTGTTTGTCTATGCATTCTTGTAAGATAGTTGTAACATCCTTCTGGCATAATGTATTAAAAAACACATTGAAAGACAAACACCTTTTAATGTATTTCTTGGAATTAAAAGCATGAATTGCTCCCTCATTTATTAATTTGCTATTAAACCTTTTTTGATAAACTGATTTGCCAGTGGCAATGATCCAGGATCATAACCACAATAATGTAATGGTTTCACTGAGCCGTACATAGAAATTAGTCTCATTATTTCAGTATACTTATTTGTAAACTATTTTATTCTCCTGAACACCTGGATAAGTCTAAATTTCCATTGATGACAGCTGTTCACTCTCAATGAATATGAGAAGAAGGCAATTATCAGAAGTTGGAAGTGGAAGTGAGGCTACCTATTCAGTTCTACCCCCGTGTATGACAATTTCTAGAACTATTTCTAATATTCCTGCATAAGAGAATTCTTTTTTATTGTTTTTTGAAAATCAATATCAAACATTATATAAAAAGCAAAACATTCAGGATAGATAATGAAAAAACCATAAGTAATAAAACTTCTCTTTTCTCTAAAATACATGAAACAAAAAATAAAACCTAAAGCTTCTCAAGCCAGGTTCAGCTCAGCTACTGATAAAGAAAGCACAGTAGGTCACAGCTAATGCCTATGGATGAACTATGGCCACCATAAACTTCTGCTAAGCAATCTTTCTACAGACAAACTGGACGTTTTGTTTTGTTTTGTTTTGGTGTGTGTGTGTGTGTGTGTGTGTGTGTGTGTGTGTGTGTGTGTGTGTGTGTGTTTTAAATCAGTTTATTCACCCATCATCTTTCAATGAAAAAAGAATGTTTTTGCTTAAAGTCCACTAATGAGTGAGTACATTTCCTGCTTATCCTTCTGGGTTTGTTAGACCTCACACAGAAGGGTATTCTCCAAATCTATCCATTGGCCTGCAAATTTTAGCATATCATTTTTTCTTACTGCTGAGGAGTACTCTATTGTGTAGATGTACCACAGTTTGTTAATCCATTCCTCAGTTGAGGAACATCTAGGTTGTTTTCAGGGTCTTGCTATTACAAATAATGGTGCTAGGAACATGCTTGAGCTAATGCTTTTGGGGAGGAAATGTGCATCTTTAGGGTATATGCCCAGTAGTGGTATTGCTGGATCTTAGGTGCTGGAACTTGCTCATCTCCCCCTTCACACTGAACCTTGGATCTTTGCTATCTGAAGCCGTCTAACTCCTTCTCTGCCTCGGACAACATGGGGTCATGCTGTTCAGAGAGACGTCTCTCCCTCTGTGTCGCATAAGAGAATTCTTAAAGGCAGACGTTGTCTATAGCTTATTGAAAGTATTAATCTATCTACATAGTTCTAATAATTTGTCATTCCAAAAACAAATGTGTGATATTCTGTGTTTCATGCATAAAACTAGAAATTTAGGATCCTGAATTAAGTTAACACAAACTATCCTTTCTTTGTAATTTTTTTAAATTTTATTTTATTATTATGAACAAAGAAGTCACACTTTCTATCCTTGTATATCCTTACTCTCGGTCCCTTCCCCCTCCCACCACATCAGATCATTCTCTCTTCTCCACAAATCCCCATCCCCTCCCTGGGCAGGCAGCAGACAGTTCCAAGGTCCCACTGTCCCAATATTGCTTAGATCAGCCTCCATTCCTGGCACATCCAGTTTTCTCCCCCCAACCTAAAGACTGAGTCAGGTGTTCCTCTAGGGGGAGTGGGAACCAAGAAGTCAGTCCAAGGTGTTTCTGATCCAAACTGTTCAGTGGTTGTGGCTTGCAGCTTGGGCATGCTTTGTTTTTTCTTGTTTGTTTGTTAGTTTGTTTAGAGTCCACTAATGAGTGAGTATATCCCCTGCTTATTTTTCTGGGTTTGTGATATCTCGCTCAGGAGGATATTCTCCAAATCCATCCATTTGCCTGCAAATTTTAGGATTTCATTTTCTCTTACTGCTGCATAGTACTCCATTGTGTAGATGTACCACAGTTTATTAATCCATTCTTCAGTTGAGGGGCATCTAGGTTGTTTCCAGGTTCTTGCTCTTACAAATAATCTTGCTATGAACATAGTTGAGCTAATGCCTTTGGAGTGTGACTGTGCATAATTAGGGTGTACACCTAGAAGTGGTATTGCTGGGTCCTTGGGGAAATTGATTCTCAGTTTTCTGAGAAACCACCATACTGCATTCCAAAGGGGCTGAACAAGCTTACACTCCCACCAACAATGGAGGATTGTTCCCCTTGCTCCGCATCCTCTCCAGCATAGGCTGTCCTCTGTGTCTTTTATCTTAGCCAATCTAACAGGTGTCAGGTAGTATCTCAAAGTTGTTTTGATTTACATTTCTCGGATGGCTAAAGATGAAGAGCACTTTTTCAGGTGCCTTTCAGCCATTCATAGTTCTTCTGCTGAGAATTCTCTTTTTAGATATGAACTCCATTTTTTGATTGGGTTATTAAAGGTTTTGGGCTCTAGATTCTTGAATTCTTTATACATCTTAGAGTTCAGTCCTCTATCACTTGTAGGGTTGGTGAAAATCTTTTCCCATTCTGTAGGCTGGCGTTTTGTCCTATTGACAGTGTCCTTGGCTTTACAGAAGCTTCTCAGCTTCAGGAGATCCCACTTATTGATTGTTGGTATTAGTGTCTGTGGCATTGGTGTTATATTTAAGAAATGGTCACCTGTGCCAATTCGTAGAAGTGTATTTCCCACTTTCTTTTCTATGAAGTTTAAAGTGGCTGGGTTTAAGTTGAGGTCTTTGATCCACTTGGATTTGAGTTTTGTGTAGGGTGACAGGCTTGGATCTATTTGCATTCTTCTACACACTACCATCCAGCTACGCCAACACCATTTGTTAAATATACTATGTTTTTTCTATTGAATATTTTGGGCCTCTTTCTCAAAGAGCAGGTTTTCATAGGTTTTTGGGTTAATGTCTGGATCCTCAATTCTATTCCATTGATCCACAAGTCTGATTTTATGCCAGTACTAGGCTGTTTTTATTACTATAGCTCTATAGTATAACTTGAAGTCAGGGATGGTGATGCCTCCTGAGATTCTTTTGTTGAGTAAAATTATTTTGGAAGTCCTGGCTTTCCTATCATTCCAAATGAAATTGAGTATTGTTCTTTCAACGTCCAAAATATATTGTGTTGGGATTTTGAAATCCTTTTTTAAATATAGCAAAAATACAACTTGGGATCGAATTCCCATGTTGATGTGGAAGAAATACTGTTCCTTCCACCTTAACAAGTTGTATCAGCCTCTGTACCAGAAGATAGATTGACATAGGAAAGTGAGAAATTTATGAAGATGTGAATATTATGTAGGTATGAATAATACACTAGAAATGAGAAATTTTCCAAGGATTTCATATATCTTAAGCAAAGAATACTGCAGTTTTAAGAAGTGACAAGAAACATTTTTGTGAAAAGGATTATCAAATAATGAATAATCAAATGCAAGGGAGAGTATTATGCAGATGATTTGGAATTGACTCTGGATGATGTCTAATGATGACCTCACTAATAAACTCTAATCCTTTGTAGTAGAGACATGCTACCAGGGAAACAGGATCTTGGCAAATACTCTTCCTTGTTTCTGATTCTTTCAGATGCTTTCAACTCTAAGTAATATATTTAAAAATTTAAGATTATAATATAATTACACTATTCCCTCTTCTATATCCTCTCTCCAAACCCTCCCATAAGCCTCTTTTATTGTCTTTAAAATGTATGGCCTTTGTTTTTATTCAGTATTCACACACACACACACACACACACACACACACACACACACACACACAATGCCATTCCTAAATGCTTAAGTACAACCTTTTTAGTTTGTATAATTTTATTCATTTGTATGCTTTCAAGGCTGACCATTTGGTAATGAGTAACCAGCAGATAAATTCTTCCTTGGGGAAGAATATTTTTCCCCAATTTCAGTATTTTGTAGTGGCCTATAGTTTTTGTCTAGGGTTGGGACCTCATGAGCTTTTCCCCATTCAAGATAGCATATTTGTTGATGTTGTCATTATTAAACTCATAGTAAAGCAGTCCTATTGTTGAAACTTTATAGGCATATCTTCTGATATTCCTAAAAGGCAAAGCCTCACACCCAACTCTCTGTTCCTCTTCTTACAATCTTTACACCACCTCTTCTGCAGTGATCCTGAGCTGTAGGCATGGGAGTTGTACTGTAGATATGTCCACACTGACTGGACTCCACAATTCTTCATTTTGATTGGTTATGATCTTTCATTATGGAATTCTGTCTCTGAAAGCCAAAGAGGCATGTTTTCAAAATTTTTTTTAATCATACAATGTTTTTATTAAATTTTGTAATATGTACACAGTGATAATCAGTCACTGTAAGTTTGGGTTTTTTTGGGGACAATAGTATAATTTATTTTGAAGAGTTGCCATTTTTAAATTTAAAGTTTCTTTAAAAATTTGGATGAAAACTTATCAAAAGAGTTTCAAAACCTGAAATATTTCTAACAGTTCTTGTTTTTATCACCATCCACACTTAAGCTTCAGTTATTTGTTGTATGCCAGGTTTATTTTCATAAATTTTATGAAAAATTTTTGTCAGCTCTAAATGCCAAACTTAAATATTACCACAATTTCATATTAGGTGTAATTTATACAACTTGAGGATTTTGTTTCACTTTGTTTATTTATGCAAACATAGCTTTATAACAAAGAGTAACACGTAATATATTAGTTTATTTATGCAAGCATAGCTTTATAACAAAGAGTAACACGTAAGAATTTAGAGCTGGAAACATTTTGTGCCATTCAAAATTCATTTTCTGAATTTCTTAAAACAATTATAAAGAACTAGTAAAAGTCTATCTTTAATATACATTTCAAATTTAAGAAAATTATTAAATCTCTTCTAACACAAATGCCTCAACTATTCTAAAAAGATAATCAAAGATTACTAGTGAGAATTGTTGAGTTAGTATTAAAGTTAAATTGTGACTTATTCCTGATACTGTTTTTTCATATATGTGCTGAATTTGGATATGGTAATGGGGAGATAATTTAAAATGTGTTAGTTTCTATTGATATTTGCTTTATGACCAATTATGTGGTCAATTTTGGAGAAAGTTCCAGAAGGAGCTGAGAAATATGTATATTCCTTTGCAGTTGGGTGGAAGCTTCTGTAGATATCTATTAAATCCATTTGCATCATAACCTCTTTTAGACTAGTTATTTCTCTGTTGAGTCTCTGTCTGGTTGACCTATCCAAGATTGAAAGTGGGGTATTGAAGTCTCCCACTATTAGGGTATAAGAATTGATGTGGGATTTGAGCTTTAGCAGTGTATCTTTTACATAGGTAGGTGACCTTATATTAGGGGTATAAATATTCAGGATTGAAATTTCCTCTTGACCAATTTTTCTTGTGATGAATAAGTAATAACCATCTTGGTTCCTTTTAATTGCTTTTAGCTTAAAGTCTTCTTTGTTAGATATTAGGATTGCAACCCCTGCTTGTTTCTTAGGACCATTTGACTGGAAAATCTTTTCCCGATCCTTTATTCTAAGTCTATGTCAGTCTTTGTGGTTTAGGTGTGTTTCTTGTAGGCAACAGAAGGATAGCTTCTGTTGTTGTATCCATCTTGTTAGTGTATGTTTTATAGGAGAGTTGAGTCCATTGATATTAAGAGATATTGGTGACCACTGATTGATATTTCCTGCCATTATTTGGTGGTAAATTGTTTGCATTTCCTTTCTCTGGAGTATTCTTCTGAGGAATTATTGATTGTTTGTGGTTTCATGGGTGAATCTGGGGTCCTTTGGTTGGAGTTTTCCCTCTAATACTCTTTGTAATGCTGGATTGGTAGATAGATATTGTTTCAGTCTGAATTTGTCATGAAATATCTTGATTACTCCATCTATGATGATTGATAATTTTGCAGGGTATAGTATTCTAATTTGGCAGCCATGTACTTTTAGTGTCTGTATAACTTCTGACCAAGCCCTTCTAACTTTCATCATTTCCATTGAATAGTCAGGTGTTATTCTGATGGGTCTGCCTTTATATGTAAGTTGGCCTTTTTCTTTAGCAGCTCTTAAATTTTTTTCTTTGTTCTGTATGTTTTGTGGTTTGATTATAATGTGGTGCGCTGACTTTTTTGGGGGGTCATATCTATTTGGTGTTCTGTAAGCTTCTTGTATCTTTATAGGCATTTCCTTCTTCAGGTTAGGGAAGTTTTCTTCTATGATTTTATTGAAAATATTATCTGTACCTTTGACCTGGTATTCTTCTTCTTCTATTCCTATTATTCTCAAGTTAGGTCTTTTCATGGTGTCCCAGATTTCCTGAACATTTTGAGTTATGGCTTTTTGGTTTTAGTATTTCTTTGACTGATATATCTATTTGAGCTACTGAGTCTTCCACTTCAGAGATTCTATCTTCGATCTGTTGAACTCTGTTGGTTATGCTTGTATCTGTGGTTCCAGCTTTTTTCTTCAGGTTTTCTATTTCCATCTTTGCCTCATTTCGTGCCTTTTTTATTGCTTCTATTTCAGTTTTTAGTTTCTAGCATGTTTCTTTCATTTTTTTGGTTTACTTTTTCTAGGTTTTCTTTCATGGATTTGTTCATCTCTTCCTATTTTTTGTTTATATTTTCTATTTCTTTGAGGTATTTTTTCATATCTTCTTTGAGAGCTTTAATGATTATCATAAAGGAATTTTTGGTGTTGCTTCCTTCGGTTTCCTCTTCATTGCTCAGTTCAGGTCTTGTAGTTGTAGGACCGCCACTTTCTTCTGGAGTTATCTTGTTGTTCTTTACATTATTATATATATTTTTGCACTGGCGTCTGCCCATGGCTTCAATGGTTCATGATTAGGTATCTCCTAGTCAGTTGTGGCAAGAGGGTTTGTGTGTCTCCTGTCACCTCTGAATAAAAGGTTTGCTTAATCTCTACCTCTGCTCTGAGCAGGGGACTGGACTTCAAGTCTTCAATCCTTCTCTGATTGATCATTTGGAGGCAGGTGGCCATGCAAATTCCCTCAGCAGCTGCTGGGGGGACCCTGGCAGACTGAGTTTATCTCTGTCTGCTACAGAGTGTGTGGGGACAAGCTCCACAGACATTCCCTGGTCCCGGAATCACAACCCGACCAGAACATAATTTTCCCTGGCAAGGATTCAGGCACGGGGGGCCTCCTGAACCCACCTCACCTTTGGGCGGAGTCTGAGTCTGTCTTTCAGAATCCTCAGTCCTCATCTGTTTGATATGTTAGATGGTTGTGCAAAATCCCTCAGCAGCAGCTGGGAGCACCTTGTCAGACCAAGTTGTTTATCTCTGTCTGCTACAGAGTGTGTTGGGACAAGTTGCACAGAGAGCCCCTGGTCCCCCATTGTAAGTTTGTAATGGATTGTTGAGATATCACAGTATAGAGCATCCATGATTCTAATCAATTTATAACTATGTCCATACTATGTGGTATTAGCTACCAGACCTAAGGCTCTAATGAGGCAACTGATCTTCATCAGGAAGCGAGCATTTTAGTTCACCTTATGGAGCTTTAGCTTTATGGAAAATTGCTCATCTTTCTTCACTGATTACTAAAAGATATTTTAATGGATTGTTTTTAAAGCAAAATTGTTAACCAAGTTTAGTATTTAAAACTAAAGTTATACTCACAATAGTGTCAGTCTGTGAAACTCATGCAATATAACCTCTTTTGAACACTTCTATCACCACAGACACCTTTTACTAAATGGACTTAAAGAAAGCCATTTAATTCAAACAGTGAATTCAACACACAACTCTTTAGTAGTTTTCTGATGACTAAAAGAAAGATATGAGGTGACTGAGCAACAAATTATTTCACAGCACATTTTCCCTTATCATTAAAGATATTGAAAAATACTGACAATATTATATAAACTCTATTTTTATAAATTTTATCATTTTGTTTCACTGATAAGTCAGTTTATGCTTAATGGATGTTCTGGGTTTACATAACATGATTTACTTCAAATTGCATCCCTTTTAAACCAGAATGTTTTAAAATATTTTTAATTAAAATATAATTATATCTTTCTCCTGTTCTGTTTTCTTCCCAAATTCCTGTTGTGTATCTCCTCACTCCCTTTCAAATTCATAGACTCTTTGTTTTTAATTGCTGTTGTTTTACACACGCACACACACACACACACACACACACACACACACACCCTAGTGAATCTATTTAGTGTTATTTAGATGTGTATTTTTCCTGGTTTACAATTTGATATTGCATAACCATTTAGAAGGCTAATTTCTGATGAAGACTGTGTTGTAAATGGTTCTGGCCCAGACTTTCCAGGCTAGTCTAGAGGTTAGGTCTTACTCTTGGCCCCACTTTGCCTCAAATAATCACACACAGGCTTATATTATTTTTACACTGTTTGACCTATAGCCCAGGTGTATAACTTGTTACTTTTTAGTCTTAAACTAATCCATCTTTCTTATCCTGTTCAGCTGTGTGGCTCAGTATCTTGTCTTAGAGCAACATTTCAGCTTCTTTCCCATGTGCCTGCTGCTGTCTCCTCCTTGTATCTGTGCCACTTCCCTGTGGTGTCTCTCCCTGGTGGCTCTCTGTATGGCATGCGTGTCTGATGTCTGTGTCTGCTCTGAGATGTTCCTGAGTTTTCTTAGTCTGGTAGCCCCGCCCACACTTCCTTTTTGACTCTGGCCAATCAGCTTTTTATTAAACCCATAGGTGGGACAAATATTTACATTACCAGCATACTCCCACTACACGACTGTTTCTCCTTTTCCTTGAATTCCTTAGCTGTGTGTAGTCCTCTGCTTAGGAGTGGGCTATATGAAATTTCCCTCTTCCATGTTAATGTCTCTATTGGTGATGTACATCTTCAAATATTTTTAGGCATGATTTTTATTTAGGTATCATGCTCCTCTGTCATGTCTAGGAGATGCAACCATACAGCCGAAGATTTCTCATCCTCTGGCTTTCACAATTATTCTGTCCCATTTTCTCCAGTGTTTCCTGAGATTTAGACTGAAATTTTGCAGTACATGTGTTGGCTGGGCTGATCATGTACCACAAAGTGACTTGTTCTCTGTATTCTGACCTGTTGTAAAAACAAGTTTCTTTGATAAAAGAGTGAGAGCTAAACTTATTGTGGGTATGAAAATATGTATTTAAAATGGTTAGGGTTTTGGCATGGTTGGGAGAAAGGGTTTATTTGGCTTACACATGATAGGTCACAGTCTATTGAGGAAAGCCATATCAGGAATTAGAGGCTGAATCCAAGAGGTAGGAACTGAAACAGACACCTTGCTTACCTGTCCAGGTGACTACTTACAATGAACTGAATCCTCTCCTTTCAATCTTTAATCAAGAAAGTCCCCCAAAGACTTTCTAGTAGGCTATCTAATGGCACATTTTCTCTCTCCTTCTATTTTCTTTTATAATAATAGGTTTTTTCATGCAGTATATTTTGATTACGTCTTCCCTTCTTATAATTCTCCTGGGATCCTCCTCAACTTCTCTTCCATTCAAGTTCACATCATTTACTCCTCTCATTAGAAAACAAACCATCATCTAAAAAATAATAAAACAAAGCAAACAAACAGAGTAAGATAAAACATGTTAAGTTCTTTGTAAAGACACTAAGGTAAGATATAATAGAACAAGGACCATTCTTAGATATTCTGATTCATTATTTGATCAGAAAGGAATGTGTGTATGTATGTATGTATGTATGTATGCATGTATATGTGTGTGTGTAGGAGAGAGAGAGAGAGAGAGAGAGAGAGAGAGAGAGAGAGAGAGAGAGAGAGGTCATTTATTTGTGAACAGAATGTAGCTCATGCTACTGGCATTCTGATTTATAAGTGTATTTACTCTTATATTTTTATTCTTGTAAAAATATAACTAATGGTTTTTTTGCAACCAAAGTCCATATATTGTAATTATTCTACTCAATTGGGATAATCAAATCATTAAACATAACCAATGACACTTATTAATTAAATACAGAAGCACTACACTATATTCAGCACTGTATATAATCTAGATGTATTGTATTGATATCTTAAACAGATATTATATTACCATTTACATTTGCTGAGGGGATAAAATACGTTCATATTGTCTGTGCCAACATCATTAGTGCAATGTAGTGGAAATCAGAGACAAACATTAAATAAAATGTTTGCAAATGATTCAAATGGAAAGAATTTTGGAAGGATCACACTTTTTAAATATTGCCTCATCCATACTCTAATAAATCTATAAGTAACAACAGCATGTGCTTTTATTAAACAAGAAATTTTATTTAGACATAAGCCAAAGTGTAAGACAAAAATCTAGCATGAATAAATGAAATTAAGAAGGATGCTTAAATAAGTAGCAATGGTATACTTCCTTCCTATAAATTTGTTCCACTATTTAATAATGCATAAACTAATTATAAAAAAACTAATTGGGTCTCAGGACTTTGATTTCTTGTTTCCAGGCTAACTCTTTCTTCAAATCTAAAGGTGATTGTCCACTTAAGTTTGATTTCAAAAGGTACTTTTATGAATCATTTAAAATTGGTGAATCTAAACTATATAGACCATATATGAAGTCTTGGGAAATGTCCTAATTTCTAATAATTGAAATTGTGAACAAGAAAAAAGCAAAGCATGCCCAGGCTGCAAACCACAACCACTGAACAGCTTGGGATCAGAAACACCCTGAGCTGACTCCTTGGATCCCACTCCCCCTAGAGGAACATCTGGCTCAGTCTTGAGGTTGGAGAGAGAACATTGGATCTGCCAGGAGAGGAGACTGAACTACACAATATTGGGACAGTGAGACCTTGGGACTGCCTGCCACCTGCTAGCCCAGGGAGAGGATGGGGAGTTGTGGAGAAGAGAGAATGACCTGATGTGGTGGGAGGGGGAAGGGACCTTGAATAAGGATATACAAGGATAGAAAGTGTGACTTCTTTGTTCATAATAATAATAATAAAAAAGAAATTGTAATTACTTATACACATCTTACTCATTGATGGCTTTTTCTGAAGCCTGGTAGTGTGTGTTTAGTCAATCCATGTTAAGCTCCAAGCATTACTTTATTAAAATCTACAAGGAATGAGAACATTTTAGTTCTGTCATATATGTATGTATATATATATATATATATATATATGTGTGTGTGTGTGTGTATATTAAACACATATATATTTAAAAATGTGTATAAAAGTATGTAATTACACCAAAAATTACAAGATATCACTGGACTTTCTCAATGACCTTCTATGTCAAAGATATTTTCTCAGAGCTCTGACTAAGAAACCTTTCCATATTATGAAATTTTAAAGAATATTTTCTCTAAATTGGTTAAGATTATCAAGCATTTCATGTGTTGTGAAACAGAAACTTCAGTTTCCTTTAGTGGGACAGTGAGGTCTATTTGCAATGCTCTCAAACCTTATTCTTTGTCTGGAGTATATCTCTGAATGGGTTTTAAAATATTGAGATTTTTAGTGACAAGGTTTGTTGGGGAAGGATTGGAGTATCTAGAGCCTCAAGCTTTTCACTTCTGGGAAAACCCATAATAGGCATAATCAAAATCTTATAATTTCTTCACATTTAAAATTTCTACATACTCCAGTTTGTTTAGAGAAATATTGTTGTGCATTGCATAGGCAAGACAATATCAATTTAGATTAGACCACATCTATTGAATTTGTGTTGAAGTAGGAGTGTCCACAGTTTTTAGAAAGAAAACAGAAAATCCATCAGAAAAATCACACACACACACACACACACACACACACACACACAAAACTAGACTAAAAATGTAATCTCTAGTCTTAAGCAAAAGGAAGAAAGCACAATAAAGTTTTGCAATCAATAATGTGTATATGGCCAGCGCTACCATACAGGGAGACACAAAGGGAGAATTTACTGTAAAAGTTTTATGTGAATTTTATTAGAGCAATATAAAACTTCTACTTTTAGAAAATGTGCAGAAAAATGTGCTGACTCAAAATAACAAACAGATCAAGGACAGGCTTCACATTGTGTTTTGTGAAATTTAGGTGTTCTCATTAGTTATGCTATACAAGAAGTTGTTATGTTCCAAAAGTGTTCTTAAATTAAAAATGTATGTTGAACCTATGAAAAATTTTTGAACTCTTATTGGTGTTTATAAGATAATGAATAAGTTTTCTGGGTCCTTTTCTGGTTACTATGATATATAAAAATATTCCATCATCAGGAAAAATTTATATACACTTAATGTGTTTCTATATATTATAATAGCTCCTATATAAATGTTTTACTTCACTTGGTTGATTGGCACAAATTCTTTGAAACAATAAATAAGACACTACTAATCAAAGAGCAGAGAATAAATATTTTCAGGGAGGTGATCGATGACAACCAGGACATATAATTTATCCTCTTAAGGCTCAGGGATTGTCTCAGAAGAATGTGAGTAGAGATTGTAAAAGCTAGAGGTCAGAGAGAAATAATGTCCAGCAAATGAATTTATTAAGTCACAACAGATATGCACAAAGCTTACACAAGACAAAAGCAATCAACGTTCTAGTATGGAAGTAAGGTGGTTAGGAGTCTCACTATTCCCTGAGAAGCTGTTTGCAGTTGGTAGCTTCCAAGAAAAAATCATTTTCTTTAAGGATTAGCTTTTTGTAGGCTGACCATTTTATGGTAGATGGCCCCACATGCATTCACAGGTCAGCAGCAGAAATTGAAGTGGGTTATTTCATAATATCTACTAAGAGGGACACAACTCAGTAGCAGTAGAAGGTATATCTGAGAGAAATGTAGGAGAATTATGGGTACATAAAAATATATTGCATGAAATTCTTCAAGAATTCATAAAATATTATTTAAAAGTAAATAATTTAGATTTAAAAAATTAAGAATTTCCAGTAATGTGATATGCTTTATTAAAATGAAAACAGAAAATTATACATAGATGGACTGACAGCAGTCACAACATCAAATCAGTCAATGCAGGAAAGGGATCTGAAAAATTTCAACACCCTCAAAATGTAAAAGAAGACCAAACTAGAAAGGAAATATTTCTGAATGTAAGAAAGTGTATATATGACAAAACTATGGACAATATTATAATAAACAAAAAAATATTTATTTTAAACCTTGAATATCCTTATTCAAGGTCCCTTCCCCCTCCCACCACATCAGGTCATTTTCTCTTCTCCACAACTCCCTCCCCCCATCCCCTCCCTGGGCAGGCAGCAGACAGTCCCAATGTCACACTGTCCCAATATTGCTTAGTTCAGCCTCCACTCCTGGAAGATCCAGTTTTCTCCCCCCAACCTCAAGACTGAGTCAAGTGTTCCTCTAGGGGGAGTGGGATCCAAGTAATCCCTTTAAATCAAGAATAAAACAATGGTGTTAAATCTTTCTACTCATTCTATTTAGTACTTAAAATTTTAGCTAGACCAAAGTGAGAAAGAAATTTTATATAAATACAGGTTAGAAATAAAATTAGACTTATTGTCAGATTATGTCATTTAGTATGTCAAAGATAATAAAGACTGTATCAGGAGTATAGTTAGAAATTTCTCTGTCCCGCCTAACTGGTTCCACTGCTACATATGAAATATTGACTCAGAAGCTTAATTTTATAGTAACTACTGGGCCAGTAGTAGATCAAGCATATTTCTATCTAGCTCTTATACTTAAATTAACCTGTTCTTATTATCTATGTTTAGCCACATGGCTTGGTACCCTTTTCCACTATAGCATTTTCATCTTGCTTCTTTTTTGTCTGGCTGGTGTCTACTGCTCTGCCTTTCCTCTACCCAGAATTCCCGTAGTCTTTGTCCCACCTCTATTTCCTGCATAGCTACTGACTGATAAGCCTCTTATTAAACTAACACCTGAGATAGCTCTTTACAGTGTACAAGAGCATTATCCCACAAAGAAGCCTAATAGATCTGATAAACACTTTCAGCAAAGTAGCAATATTTTAAAAAGTAGCTTTTCTGTATTTGAAAAACAACTTTTCAGACAAATTAATAATGAAAAACTCCACTCAACAGTTTTCAAAAAATAAAAATGTAAAATACCTAGAAACAAATCCAACCAGGGAGGTGAAGCCTATGCAATGAAAGGATTAAAACCCTGAAGAAAGCGATTAGGGAAGATGTATAAGATTGAAAAACTCCATAAACCCATATAGTGTCTCAATTAATACTGTAAGAAGACTGATTAATACTGTGAAAATAATTACACCATTGAAAATAATGTACAGATTCAATGCAACTTTCTTTAGAAAGCCAATGAAGAATTTTGGAGAACCTAGGAGATATTCCTAAAGCTCATGTGGAGACAAAGCCAATGTCAAATACATGAACCAATTCTAAAACAAAAAGAATAATGTGCTGGTATTCTACTACCCACCTGAAATTATATTATGGGGTAGGAGAGTAGTAACACAGTTCTAGGAAAAGACAGCTTAAAAACCAATGTAGTAGATTAATTATCCCAGGAATCAACTCTACACAACACTTACCAAGTAGTTTATAAAAAAATTACAGGACAGTCTCTTCAACAAATATTTTCAGGAAATTTCATTTTAAATAATGACACTAGAGCCATATCTTCCACCCAGTTTTTAAAAAGTCAACTCAGAACAGGAAAAAGATCTTAATGTAAGTCATGAAAGCAAGGAAATGAAATATAGCTGAAAAAATGCAGGATACAGGCAAAGACAAGGGATTTCTAGAAAGGATTTCAGTAACACAGACAACAACCACAACAACTAATAAATTTCATATCCTAAAATCAAAAGTCCTCCATACAGTTAAAGGAGACATCAACAGAGTGAGAAGAGACCCCCAAATTCTCTCAACTATCTACCCAGCAGATTATTATTTAAAGATGTAAATAAAAAGCACCAACATAACAAGCCACTCACTCAATAAAGTGGTCTAAAGAGTTGAATGCATGATTCTCAAAGGAAGACCCACAAGTGAACATTATGTGTTTTTAAACATCATCTATCTTTTTAAGAATCAGGTAATCCAATCAAAACCTTTCAGATTCCATCTCACACAGTTAAAATGTCTCCTTGATCAAGAAAACAAATGACACTAGATGATGTGAGAAGGGTGGGACACTAGAAATAAAAATTTTAATTGGAATCAGTCTAGATATTCCTCAGAATATACAAATTAGGATGTAGATTGTCCTTAGGAGTCTGGGCAGCTCCTAAAGGGTTGAATTCAGTTCTCAGCATTCACATAAAGAGGCTCAAGAGTGCTGGTGACTCAAGCTCTTGGAGCATCTGATCCCACTTCTGAATGCTATTGGCACCTGAACTTCCAACTGCAAATACAAACACAGATTTTACATGTTGCCTATGAATAATTACAAATAAAATAGACTAGCAAAGAGAAAGTGAAGAAGAGAGTAGGCGAAAATAAAAAACAAAAATAAATTAACAAGTGACAATCTTCTTGTCAAACCAACTTGTAAATTTTTAAATCTATTACTTCATTTATTTGTAATTTTTAACTAGGTTTTTTTCTACCACCTGAGGTCTACCCAGTGTACTTGAATGGTTCATCAACTCTGTGGTTTTTGTTAGTACTGTGCAATTGGATCTTTGTAACCAGAAATGAATTTGCTGAGACTTTTTGGAATACCAATACAAATACTAGATATTAATATAAATCTTAAATTTGGAAATTTTTTTAAAATATAAGCTTGTCCTAATATGTCCGTACAAATATTTTAATGCTAATATTTGTGAGAATGTCGAGCTGAGCATGGTGGTACGTGTTTGCCAGCCCAGCACTAGGGAGACTGAGGCAAGGAATACCCCAAATTCAGAATCACCAAAGCCTACGTGAGACAGTGTCTCAAAAGATCTAAAAATAGATAGTATTTTTCAGGCTGATTTTTAACTATGACTTTATATCAACATAAATAAAATGATTACAGCATTTTTTTCTTTTTTTGTCTTTTCTTTTATTTCTTCTTATTATTATTATGAACAAAGAAGTCACACTTTCTAACCTTGTGTATCCTTATTCAAGGTCCCTTCCCCCTCCCACCACATCATGTCATTCTTTCTTCTCCACACATCCCCATTTTCATTGCTTCATGTAAACTAGGAGACTGTGTAGTCATGATCTGTTTTCAAATTTATTTGAAAAAGATATTATGAGTCATCTTTGTTGTATTGGACAAAGTCAAATTAGATATTTTCCTTCGATTGGTTTAAAATTTAATATCTGTCTAATGATTAAACTTTTTAATTTTAAATTTTAAATTGTTTTCCAGTTATGTTTGTCTTACATGTGAGTTAAAATTAAAATTACTGTAATAGAAGAGAAATGCAACATATTGTTTGTTTAAATGATATCGTTATAAAGCTGTGCTATGTCATCCACATTCTCTGGAAGCTTGAAGTTCATGTTAAGCCTTTTCCAGGCCAGTTCCACTTGGGAATTCCAGGGAGCACCTATGTGTCCTCCTGCTCTGTGGCCTTGCTGTCAACTCACCTGATCTCAGTGTTCATTTGCATGTAGCTTTCTTTTTTGCAATTTGTCTAGGTCCACATTTTCATTTTGATACAACCATTAGTCCCAAGGGTTGGGCAACCTGTTCTGATATGACTTCATCATAACTAATTACATATACAGTGACACTTTTAAATGAAGTTCTGAGAGCTAAAATTTTGGTATGTACATGAAGTAGATTGGAAAGAAAGGGGATTTCAACCCAATCAACTGAAATGGATTTAAAACCGTAGAGAGCTCAACGTTGCCTTTAGATCCATCTTGTCACTGTGTGTCAGAGGAAAAAAATTCTCTTAATTTCCCTATTTTTGTTATATAATCTATAAGATAGGTGTAATAACTTCAGCTTGATGTATACTACACAGATTTTGTAGGAGGTTTTGGTATGCATTATCATGTAAAATATGAATCTGTATTTTGGAATCAATTTACAGTGCCAAAAATGTGAATTGAACCTGAACTTTTGAACTCACATCAAACAATGAAAAAATTGTATGGAAGTGGCATTTTGATAATACCTCATTCTCAGGTACTTCTTCACTCTGTATTGATTACATCACCAGAGGGACCTAAATGTTGCCAGTGTTTCTTCTCTCTCTATGAAGTGATTTGCTTGTAGCATTAAAGCTATCTTTTAGTCGGATCGGCTTTCCATCTTCATTTTCCCTTATGACTGTTCTTACATCTTTTCAATATTACTTTATTAAAAGCTGTAAGTCAACTTGTCATTATAGGTGCAAAGAAGAATAGCATCCAACCCTTGTTGTTGGTGTGCCTTTTATCTCTGTGGTCACATTAGAAAGAAAGAGAATTGTGGAAAGCTTCATAACCACATCTAATAGGCTTTGGTTTTTGATTTTAGACAGTGCCTAATTTTGCACTGGAAAAATTAAAAAGGAAATTTCAACATAACTGACTATACGCTGCAACATAAAACCACACTGGTGAATTAATTCATTGGATTAATGTCCTTTGGCCTGAATAATTTCCTTCAAGAATTCAATGTTATTTTACCTTTAGAAAAATTGTACCAAATTAATTGCTTTACAGAAAATATATAAAATAATTACATTGGGAATAGTAAAATAGTAAATTCTGCCTCATCTCAGACCGAAAGAGAATTATGATTTTAGCCTAAAATAGGGTAGAAAGTGTTTTAAATGTGTAATTTATCATTTGTAAATGTCATATAATGCATCTTGATCATATTCCTCTCTCCCTCCATTCTTCACACATCCTTACTTTCTTTCCCTTTTCACCTAACTTCGTGTTCTTTCCTCATGGAAGGCATTACTTCCAACTGTGTTGACTGACCACTTGTGAGTATGGAGCCTGCTTTCCAGTGTGGTCAACATAGCAGGTGTCCACCCTTTAAAGAAAACCAGCCTTCCCTTTGCCAACCACAAGGTCGACATCTTCTTAGATAAAGGTAGAATAATGTGCCCACCTCTCATCCTCCATGCTGGAATTTTGTCTGTTTTGAACTTACATACATTTTGTGTGTATGGTTGCAGAGTCTCTGACAGTTCATTGCTACATCTTCTCTGACTGTCTGGAAATGACATTTTTCCTTTTAGTCACCCATTATCTCTGGCTTTTACAATCTTTTTACCTCCTCTTAAGCATTCATCTCTGAGTCTTGAGGGGAGGAATGTAATAACAATGTCATCCTATTAAGTACTAAGCATATTAACTATTTGAGGATGACTCTATTGATGGCTATCTATTGCAAAAGGATTCTTTGATAAGGGTTGCGTGATCACTGATCTGTGAACACAGCAATGTATCATGAGAGTAGATTTATTACTGTGAGTCAGGCCTGTGTCATGTAGGAGACCTTGTCTCAAAATAAAAATGTTATTTGTGTTTGTCTTTTTTTTTGTTTGTGTGTGCGTGTGTGTGTGTGTCTGAGCATACACACTTGCACTCCTGTATACAGAGTATTCTTAAGTCTCCTAAATTTGTTATCTTTATTACAATAATCTAAAATAGGATAAGTAGCAGAACTTTGTTGCTTTTATAAAAATTAAATGTATTCGAATAGTTGAACTACAAATAAAAGCTTTGAGTGAAATGTCTAAAAACAATTAAATGTATTCATTTATTTTCCATCTCTACCACAGTTTCCCTTCACTCCCTCTCCTCTGCTCTCAAGCCCTGAATCCACTTCTCCTCTGTTTCCGTACATTCAGGGGCAGGCTTCCTAGTAGTGTCAACAAAGCATGGCCTATCAAGTTGAGGTAGAACTAAATTTCTCTTCTCATATTAAGGCTTGGTAAGGCAACTCAGTTTGAGGAATAGGTTCATCAAAGCCTGCCAAAGTGTCAGGGGCAGGCTTTATACCCACTGCTAGGAGTCTCACAAGTAGATCAAGCTATACAACTGAGACATATATAGAGGGCCTAGGTCAGTCTTATGCACACTCCTCAGCTGTGGGTCCACTGTCTGTGAGGGCCCAGGAGCCTATGTCAGTTGTCTTTGTGGGTTCCTTTGTGATGACATTGATTCCCCTGGTCTAGATTGCTTTCTAAAGCAACTTCCATATAGTAATATGTTATATATTTAAAAAAACAGTCTGGAATATCAGAGAAGAGATCCAGCCACAGTCAATCCAGAAGGATCAGAGAGTGGTCACTCACACCTTTAATCTCAGCATGGGGAAAGACCTGGTAGTGGTGACCTATGCATTTAATCCCAGCATATCTGAGTTTGAAGCCAGTTTGGTTTACAGGGGGAGTTCAAGGCTCCCAGGCAGGCAATAGTGGTGCCAAGCCTTTAATGCCATAACTCCAGAGACAGAGATCTTTCAATGTTTCTGTGAGTTCAAGCTATCTAACCAGGATGGGATGGATACAACTGAGCAGAGAAGGTATTTAAGGCAGGTGTGAGAAGACAGATTAAGCATTAGAAGCAACTAGGACCAAGGCTGAGGAACCTGGAAGATAACTGGGTGAGATTTGTCTGTGGTGTTTTCTCTCTTTGATATTTCAACTTTTCCCCATATCTGGCTCTGAGTTTCTTTTAACACAACCCAAATTCATGCAACACTAAAGCAACTTCCTCATTTTCTTCAACTTATTTTTCTTTAATGAATTATAAGGTTTATTTCTAGGAATAATCTAAACCTTGTAAGATTCTTGATAGTAACAACACATCCTAGGAATTATAGCAGAAGTGGTGGAATTCCACCAAGACAGAACAAAAGTGTTGCATTTTGTTATAGAAAGCAAGGAGGAGGTCAAGTTGATTAATTAACTTGGGAGGGAAGGTAGCTAAAGTGGCCAGAGCAATGTGTGATCTATTACTTCTGATAAAAGAGAATTGTGGCCTTAAAATGTGTGGGTAACTCTTCTAAGGACCAGCCTACATGTGGCCAAATAGAGAAAGATGGTATGCTATTTCACATATTCCAGTTGCCATGTGTGTCTTATAATACTAATATAAATGTGATGCAGGCTGCAAAGTATATAATAAGGAAGAAATTATAATGTACTGATAACAATATCTAAAAAATAAAATTGGAGACCACTTGCAATGTATTCCAATTGTGTTTTTGTGTGTGTGTATATATATATGTATATATACATATATATTTTAAATTATAAACATATTTCTATATATACATACACTGACTTGATTGACAACAATGATTAAATTCATTTTTATTTATTTACTCTGATTTCTTTCTAATCTACAGATGCTATAAATTTTTTTCAGTATTATTAAATAGTCCTATATTAAGCCACATAAAAGGTCATACCATGACCTTATAGGAAAACAAACTGACCAGGCAAGCAATCTCAGTTTCACTTGCTTGGTCACAAAGACAACTTCTTTTTCTAGAATAGGATAGAAACCTAATCTTCAAGTGCTACATTTGCTATTGTGATCATTCCAAATAATCCACAAACAGCAATGATTAGCCAGTAAATGTCAATGCCAACAGTGTAAACAAATTGACTGAAACCCTCTCTGTGTGTTGTGTTTGATAATGAAGTGCTTTGACTGACCTCTATTGTGTATTAAACAAAGAAACAGAAGCAATGGAACCTGTATAGAAGCATTTCTTTAAATGGAAACACTTCTTGGAGGTGGGACAAAAGGTTTTTATTGATTTTGTCACCATTGTCCTGCTTGGGGAAATGGCGTTTGTGTCTATTTCAGAATCTCACTCTTTACATCTCACCATTAAACCAGGGATTGCAGAAATGTAATAGGTTTCTGTTTATCATTGTGGGAGTGTGTGTAGGCATTTTGTCATGAGAATCAAGAATCTATGCATATCATACAACTTACTCTATAATAAACTTTCAATACAAATCTGGGAACTTCAGCTGACCCCTCAGGTTACCTTAAAGAAAAGATCTTTGTAACTCTTCAGTTTTTTTCCTTCTCTTGTTTCATTCTTACTATGTTTTCCAACTATGATTTCTTTCAGGTTGGCATTCCCTGAAAACCAATGTTATTGCCGTTGGTTATGATTTTATATTTTAACCTTATTGCCTCCTTGACATTTACCTTTCCAGCCATGATCTGCTTTTTCCTAGCAGCAGGGACCTTCATCCCATTCTGTGACACATAATAACAAGATCAAAAGGACAGATGGGGGATGCTCAGGGCCCAGCTTTCCAGCTGTAGTTTGGCTTGCAAGGTTATTCTGCATTTACCTACTTTTCAGTTGTGCCTGAAGAACAAGTTGTACATCTTTTCTGAATTCTGTTTTCTGTCTTTTACTTACCTTCCTCCTTTTCCCTCAGTACAAATGGCCATAAAAACAAATATTTTTTTGAACAGCACTTCGAAGTTAACAGCCACAGACTTATTTTTATCTTAACAATCCTTTTCAACTTAGCAAAGTTTAAATAGCCTTAGGGGAGAAAAATCACATAGAGATTGAAAATTACACACTGAATGCTTTTGCTTTTCTCCTCTATTCTATTGCTCCAAAATTAATAATAATAATAATTTTAAAAGTCTGAATGACAATGACCTGGCAGATTTTTATCCTTTCCTATGTGTGTCATGGCTACACTTCTGTAAATATTTCCAATGGTGTCTATTCAAATTAAATTATGATTTTTGTTTCACTGGAGACTTTGCTGAAGCCAAATGTTTTTCACTCTAGAGAGATGATTATCTCGGCAAGACGGCTATAGTTAACTCACTTTGACAAATGGAACCTGTCTTTTTCCGAAGATCATGTTTCTGCTTTAAAGTACTGCACATCTTGCCAAGAGACAGCGTTCTCACTTCCTGTGCTTTAACTGGGACACCATGTGGGCAGCTGTGTTAGTCAGCAGAATTATCAATCCATGGTGATGAGTAATCCTTTTTAACATTTCCCAAAACCTGAGCACATATGAGTCACCTTGAAATTCTCTTAGGTACTTGTTTTGTAGCTACAGGGAGCCACAGAAAAGCAGGAAGAGTGTGGATATGAATGTTAATTCCAAACAGTTTCAAAGCAATACAATAAATCTCACAAAGATTTTAACCTAGAGATGATAGGAACAACTGAGAAATGTTTGACTCTGAATTGCAATAGTTTTGCATTCAAGTAGCTATCGCCAAAGATTCTAAAAGACTAAAGGACTCACTGGGGCACTGGAAGCTGCTTTCTCCTTTCCATTTTCACAGAGCCAAGAACCTTTGCTTTTAGGTAATCTGCTTAGGAGTTGTTTGTTATAGTTTACTGAACAAAATATTGATGCATATTTAACTGTCAAAGTCCTGTAACACAACAATCAGTAGACTTAGAAATATTATGAGCCAAATGTTATCTTGTGTGTTATTAGACCCCTGTGGGCCTAATTTCTCATGCATATGTGTACACAATCTTCCTAAAGGCTCATAATGGACAAGGTGCAATGGTATCCCTGACTTTGTGACTTGCTTTAAATAGAATCAAAGGTGATTGTATATTCTGTGGTCACTCAAAATGGAGGAGACTGACCTTGTTTGTCCTTGCTTTTTTTAATTCTCCTGTTATGAGAATATCACTGGTTCTCATTTATTGCTAGTAAAACCTGGGTGAAAAGCATAAAGGCAAAGCCACGTATGTCTGGATATCCCAGAAGATCAGATCTAGACTATGCATGTGACGTGGACCCTCCATATACATCCAGTTTTAATTCAGCTACACTTAAAAAATGGCATAATTCTTAAAGTAAATTATTTTTATGTAAAACCACTAGGATTATATCTAACAGCATCAAAATTTGTATTAATACAGTTATAATAAATGGAAAATGTTTACACAATTTGGAGAGCTTTGATATATGTCAAAATCCATATTGTCATAAAATCACCACCAAATAATGAATGTAAAAGTCATTTACAATTCTAAGTCTCCTGTGTCACTGTTTCCCTTTGATCTCTCACAGCTCATTCTATAACCAGGTACCCAACAATCTGCTCAAGGGGTACACACTATTTTATACATTTAAGGTTTCAGATGTACTTGTGGAATAGAGACAAACGTTTTAATAATGATGCTGTCTTCTTCCAGCAAGAGACATTATAGAATCATTATGTAAGGCTGTATATTAATAATTTATACCATCTTATTCTTTTATCCATGTAAAGGGTGCCTGTTTTCCAATGAGAAGCTACTAAAAATAATACTTCTATGAGCATTGATTTTGCAAAAGTGTGTACTATGTTTCTCTTGAGCAGCAGAATGATGGGACATCTGGCATATGGACCTTAAGCTTGTAAAAAAACTGCCAGAATGTCAAAGTGGTTGTACTGTCTCAAACTCTAGCAGAAATTTGTGAGAGTTCTATTTTATACAAGTCTGGTCAACACTAGGGATAATGCATCTTTTAAACTATAGGATGGTAGATCATTACAAATTTTATTTGATTCTCCAATAAATATTGGGGTATTTTTAAGTCATCATTTGCTAACCAAGCAACTAATTTGAAGAGCTGTCCATGTCCCGTATTACGTTAGTATAAATTTATTTTTAGCTGTTAAATTGTGGTGATATGTTATATATTTAATAAAACCTGGAATATCAAGAGATCAACCCACAGTCAAAACAGAGCAGTGGTAACTCACATAGCTCTAGGAGTTCTGGATCCCTGTGAGTGCAAGACCAAACAACTGGGCTTCGATGGCATATACCTTTAATCCCAGCACAGGGAAAGCCAGGAGTAGTGACCTATGCCTTTAATTCCATAACTCCAAGACAAAGATCTTTTTGTGTTTCTGTGAGTTCAAGGCTGACTACCAAAAAGAGTAATTCCTGCCTTTAATCCTAACCTGGATTGTATACAGCTGGTTGAACAGGGTATTTAAGGCAGGTTTAGGAAAACAGCAGCAAGATAGAAGCTACCAGGAGTGAGACTGAGGAAGCTGGAAGACAGCTGTGTAAGATTTGACTGTGGTGATTCCTCTCTCATGTATTTCAGCCTTTCCGTGATATCTGGCTCTGAGTTTCTTTCATTACAACCAGAATTTGTGCAACAGTAAATAATCACAAAGAATATACCTACATGGAAACCTCATGATCTTTTAGTATATGTATATACTATGTATAGTTTTAAGCATGTTAACTGCATCAATCTTCCCTTGATTTATTTTTTTTATTTTTTTTTTATTTATTTTTTTTTGTGATGAAACCATTCAAGTCTTGTTTCCAGCTTTTGGAATATGTACTACATAGTAGTCTATAGTTGAATCTGTGCCCATTTTAAAATGAGGTATGTTGATTAGTTTTTTTTGTATTTTATCATTAATCCTACTAAAAGAATGTTGTTATTTTTATATTCTTCGAGAATGTAATACCTACATACAGTATTTCTTGATTGTATGCATTCACAACTTCTCTTATGGAATCTCCTCTTTGATCCTCCCCAACGTGTCATCATATCATGCCATTGTCATTGTCATTGTCACTGTCGTCTTCTTCTTCTTCTTCTTCTTCTTCTTCTTCTTCTTCTTCTTCTTCTTCTTCTTCTTCTTGGAAAACAAATGACTCTATCCACTCTAGCAGTCATCAAATGCCAAAAGACTTCTTAATTATGGGTAGATCTTCAAGAGTTCCTCTATTTATGCTGAAATGTGAACATTCTTGGTCCTCTGTATGTTTTGTGCAGATAATCACATCAGTTATAGTTTCATGAATATAATATCTATGTCATGTATAGAATGTAACATTTCACAGAACTCATTATGTTCCAGATTTTATCTTTTCCTCAGTCCTATTTTCACATTTTCAAATGTTCTCTGATTATTTTGGTGGGGTTTCTTAGTATAAAAGTCCTTTTGGGTGTTGAGTACTCCCAATCACTTAACTTCATCATTTTTATTGTAAGTACCTACATTAAGCACTGATAATTTAATATAAGTTTCTCTAAGTCATGTTGAGGATGAAACAAATGCATGTATATTAAAAAAATACTGACAAGGCTCTTTGACAGCAAGAATATTTAGCAAAATAACAGTAGTGCCCTCTGCCCAACCCCTGCAGAGTATATAACCTCCATAGTCATGGACTTCTGAACAGATTTACAGCTCCAGGCATGGACTCTCCCCTGTGGAGCAGCTCTCCAGTCCAACCCTATACAGATGGCTTATCCTTATACCAATCATGCCACCATATAAGAAGTGGAACCATCTGTCTGATAGGATGATATTGTAACATACTGGGCCCAGTGTTTGGTAAGAATATTTATGCCTTGTCCCCATAAAGCAGCCTATATTTTACCTTCCAGCACTATGGGCTTTAATTTGCATGTTCCTGCCTTGTGGATTCTGGCAAGCAAGAAGAAAGTTTGTCAATCTATTCTTATTAACTTCTTTTATAAATATCTCACACTTGGCCTTGAGATTTTTTATTAATTAACCCATTTCTGAGAACAGCATTATCTATCCATGCCAATTACCACCATTCAAACTCCAAAACATATAAACACACATATATATGATAATTGATTTGCAAACTAGTGAGTCTTCATGAAGATTTTTCAAGATTTTTCATGGCATTATCTATCCATGCCAATTACCACCATTCAAACTCCAAAACATATAAACACACACACATATATGATAATTGATTTGCAAACTAGTGAGTCTTCATGAAGATTTTTCATGATTTTTGGCTAACCCATCCCCAGAGCTTTGTCTCCTTCAACCCCTAACTCCAATCTTCATTTAAAATTTGAACTTTCAACCTCAGTATTCCCTCTTTCTTCCATATCCCATTTCATCTACTATCTCTCCTCCTATTATAATTTTTGAAAGAAGAATTCATATATTTTCTACAAGTCTGTTCTGTAGAGTCTTATATTTAACACTATTTTAAAGAATTAAAATTACTTTTGATAAGTACAATTGTCAGTTATATTATTCAACTAATTATTATTGTTTGCTTTAAAATTAGCTGCATTAAAACTCGATTTCACACAAGTTGCTCTTTTGCTTCCTACTTGAAATGCCATATACAGCTGTGCCTTAAATTAGTGGTTATGGTACTTTTCTGTAATTAAAGAAAATATGTTGATTCCGGGACCGGGTGCTGTCTGCAGAGTAAGTCCCAGCAAACTCTGTAGCAGGCTCAGATAAAGCCTGCCTGTCACCATACCCACAGCTGCCACTGAGGGAATTTGCACAGCTATCCACCTTGACCCCAAACTGAGCAAACAGATAACTACAGGGGTCCCTGAAGGACAGACCCAGACCCCGCCCAGAGGTGAAGAGGGGTAACCAGGCCCAAGTGCCTATATCCCAGCCAGGGAGGGAGAGTTGAGCTCCCATCAGTTTCGGTTCCACTTTCGGGACCAGGTACTGTCTGCAGAGTCCCAGCGCACACTGTAGCAGGGGCAAATACAGTCTGCCTGTCACCATACCCACAGCTGCTGCTGAGGAAATTTGCACGACTACCCACCTTGACCTCCAACTGAGCGAACAGATAACTTCTGGGGTATCTGAAGGGCAGATTCAGACCCTGCCCAGAGGGGTGACAGGAGGCACACAAGCCCAAGTGTCACAACTGACCAGGAGCCATTTAATTGTGAACCACTGAAGCCATGGGCAAATGTCAGTGCAAAAAATTACATAATAATACAAAGAACAACATGGTAACTGCAGAAGAGAGTGGCAATCTTAGAAATACAAGACCTGAACTGAGCAATGAAGAGAAAACAGAAGGAAGCAACACCAAAAATTCCTTTTTGATGATCATCGAAGCTCTCAAAGAAGATATGAAAAATAGCCTTAAAGAAATAGAAGAAAATACAAAAAAATGGAAGAGATGAACAAATCTATGAAAGAAACATGCCAGGAACTAAAAGCTGAAATAAAAGCTGAAATGGAAGCAATAAAAAGGCACAAAATGAGGCAAAGATGGAAATAGAAAATCTGAAGAAAAAAACTGGAACCACAGATACAGGCATAACAAACACAAACAGTGTTCAAGAGATGGAAGATAGAATCTGTGAAGTGGAAGACTCAGTAGGTCAAATAGATATATCAGTCAAAGAAAATACTAAAACTAAAAAAGCCATAACTCAAAATGTTCAGGAAATCTGGGACACCATGAAAAGACCTAATTTGAGAATAATAGGAATAGAAGAAGGAGAAGAATACCAGCTCAGGGCACAGATAATGTTTTCAATAAAATCATAGAAGAAAACTTCCCTAACCCGAGAAAGGAAATGCCTATAAAGATACAAGAAGCTTACAGAATACCAAATAGATATGACCCCCAAATAAGATCAGTGCTCCACATTATAACCAAGCCACAAAACATAGAGAACAAAGAAAAAATTTTAAGAGCTGCAAAATAAAAGGGCCAAATCACATATAAAGGCAGACCAAATCAGAATAACGCCTGACTATTCAATGGAAACGATGAAAGTTAGAAGGGCTTGGTCAGAAGTTATACAGACGCTAAAACAGCATGACTGCCAAAGTAGAATACTATACCCTGCACAATTATCAACCACCATAGATGGAGTAAACAAGGTATTTCATGACAAAGTCAAACTGAAAGAATATCTATCTACCAATCCAGCTCTATAGAGAGTATTAGGGAGAAAACTCCAACCTAAGGACCCCTGATACATCCACGAAATCACAAGCAAATAATAATTTCACAGAAGAATGTCATAGAGAAAGGAAATACAAACAAGTTACCGCCAAAAATGGCAGGAAATATGAATCAATGGTCACTAATATTCCTTAATATCAATGGTCTCAACCCTCCTATAAAACGTCACACACTAACAAGATAGATACAACAACAGAAGCCATCCTTCTGCTGCCTACAAGAAACATACCTCAACCGCAAAGACAGACACAGGCTTAAAATAAAGGGTTGGGAAAAGATTTTCCAGTCAAATGGTCCTAAGAAACAAGCAGGGGTTGCAATCCTAATACCTAGCAAAGTAGACTTTAAGCTAAAAGTAATTAAAGGGACCAAGATGGTCACTACTTATTCATCACAGGAAAAATTGGTCAAGAGAAGATTTCAATCTTCAATATTTATAACCCTAATATAAGGGCACCTACTCATGTAAAAGAAACACTGCTAAAGCTCAAATCCCACATCAATTCTTACACCCTAATAGTGGGAGACTTCAATACCCCACTTTCAACCCTGGATAGATCAACCAGACAGAGTCTCAACAGAGAAATAAGGAGTCTAAAAGAGGTTATGATGCAAATGGATTTAATAGATATCTACCGAATCTCCACCCAAAGGCAAAGGAATATACATATTTCTAAGCTCCTCATGGAACTTTCTCAAAAATTGACTGCATAATTGGTCATAAAGCTAATATCAACAGATACAAAAAAATGGAAATAATCCATTGTAACATATCGGACCACCAGGGCCTAAAGTTAGACTTCAACAACATCAAAAATCAAAGAAAGCCTACCAAGTCATGGAAACTGAACATCACTCAGCTGAACTTTATCTGGGTCAAAGAAGAAATTAAGAAAGAAATCAAAGTCTTCCTAGAATTTAATGAAAATGAATCCACAAGGGAATCAAACTTGCGGGACACAAGGAAAGTAGTCTTAAGAGGAAAATTCATAGCGCTAGATGCCTATATGAAAAAACTAAAGAAATTCCACACTAGAGACCCAACAGCTCAGCTGAAAGCCTTAGAACAATTAGAAGCGAACTCATCTAGAAGGAGTAAATGGCAGGAAATAATCAAACTTAGAGCTGAAATCAATACAATTGAAACAAAAAGAACAATACAAAGAACCAATGAATCTAAGAGTTGGTTCTTTGAGAAAGTTAACAAGATAGATAAGCCCTTAGCCAAACTAATCAAAAAACAGAGCGAGAGTATTCAAATCAACAAAATCAGAAATGAAAAGGGGGACATAACAACAGAGCCCCAGAAAATACAGAGAATTATCAGATCATATTTTGAAAATCTGTATTCCACAAAAATGAAAAACCTAGAAGAAATGGACAGCTTTCTGGACAGGTACCATATACCAAAATTAAATGAAGATCAGATTAATTACCTAATCAGGCCTATAACCATTAAGGAAATTGAAGCTGTCATTAAAAACCTCCCCAAAAATAAAAACCCTGGTCCAGATGGTTTCAGTGCCGAATTCTACCAGACATTCAAAGAAGAATTACTACCGTTACTCCTCAAACTATTTCACACAGTAGAAATAGTTTGCCAAATTTCTTTTATGAGGCCACAATCACCTCAATACCCAAGCCTCTCAAAGACACAACAAAGAAGGAGAATTACAGACTAATTTCCTCATGATTATTGATGCAAAAACTCTCAACAAAATTTTGGCAAACTATATACAACAATGTATAAAAGATATCATCCACCATGACCAAGTAGGCTTCATCCCAGAAATGCAGGGTTGATTTAACATAAGAAAAGTTGTAAATGTTATCAATCATATAAACAAACTAAAGGAACAAAACCACATAATCATATACTTAGATACTGAAAACTCCTTTGACAAAATCCAACTCTTCTTAATGATTAAAGCCCTGGAGAGATCACGAATACAAGGAGAATACTAAAATATAATAAAGGCGATTTACAAGAAGCCAACAGCCAGTATCAAAATTAATGGAGAAAAACTCAAAGCAATCCCACTAAAATTAGGAACTAGACAAGGATGTCCTCTCTCCCCTTATCTATTCAGTATAGTTCTTAATTTTAGCTAAAGCAATAAGGGAACGAAAAGAGATTAAGGGGATACAAATTGGAAAAGAAGAAGTGAAGCTATCTCTATTTGCAGATGATATGATTGTATACATATGCGACCCACAAAATTCTTCCAAGGAACTCCTACAGCTGATAAATTATTTCAGCAATGTAGCAGGATACAAGATTAACTCAAAGAAATCAGTAGCCCTTCTATACGCTAAAGATAGAAGAGCTGAAATAGAAATAAGGAAAATATTACCCTTCATAATAGCTGCAAATAGTATTAAATACCTTGGAGTAACTATAACCAAAGAAGTAACAGACCTATTTGACAAAAAATTTTAAATCACTGAAGAAAGAATTTGAAGAGGATATCAGAAAATGGAAAGCTCTCCCATGTTCCTGGACTGGTAGGATTAATATAGTAAAAATGACAATTCTACCAAAGGCAATCTACAGATTCAATGCACTGAACGTCAAAATACCAACACAATATTTTTTGGACCTTGAAAGAACAATACTCAATTTCATTTGGAATAACAGGAAAGCCAGGATTGCCAAAACAATTTTACTCAACAAAAGAACCTCAGGAGGTATCACCATCCCTGACTTCAAGCTATATGATAGAGCTACAGTAAAAAAAACAGCCTGGTACTGGCATAAAAACAGGCTTGTGGACCAGTGGAATAGAATTGAGGATCCAGACATTAACCCAAAAACCTATGAACACCTGATGTTTGACAAAGAGGCCCAGAACATTCAATGGAAAAAAGATAGTATATTTAACAAATGGTGTTGGCATAGCTGGATGGAAGTGTGTAGAAAAATGCAAATAGATCCGTGCCTGTCACCCTGCACAAAACTCAAATCCAAGTGGATCAAAGACATCAACTTAAACCCAGCCACTTTGAATTTGATAGAAAAGAAAGTGGGAAATACACTTCTACAAATTGGCACAGGTGACCACTTCCTAAATATAACACCAGTGGCATAGACACTAAGACCAACAATCAATAAGTGGGATCTCATGAAGCTAGGAAGCTACTGTAAAGTCAAGGACACTGTCAATAGGACAAAACAACAGCCTACAGAATGGGAAAAGATTTTCACCAACCCTACAAGTGATAGAAGACTGATCTCTAAGATTTAAAGAGCTCAAGAATCTAGAGCCCAGAACCTTGAATAACGCAATCAAAAAATGGGGTTCAGAACTAAAAAGGGAATTCTCAGCAGAGGAACTACAAATGGCTGAAAGGCACCTGAAAAAGTGCTCTTCATCTTTAGCCATCAGAGAAATGCAAATCAAAACAACTTTGAGATACCTCCTAACACCTGTTAGATTGGCTAAGATAAAAGGCACAGATGACAGCCTATGTTGGAGAGGATGCGGAGCAAGGGGAACACTCCTCCATTGTTGGTGGCAGTGTAAGCTTGTTCAGCCACTTTGGAATGCAATATGGAGGTTTCTCAGAAAATTGAGAATCAATCTCCCCAAGGACCCAGCAATACCACTTCTGGGTGTATACCCTAAAGAGGCACATTCACACTCCAAAGGTATTAGCTCAGCTATGTTCATAGCAGCATTATTTGTATTAGCAAGAACCTGGAAACAACCTAGATGTCCCTCAGCTGAAGAATGGATTAACAAACTGTGGTACATCTACACAATGGAATACTACTCAGCAGTAAGAAAAAATGATATCCTGAAATTCGCAGGCAAATGGATGGATTTGGAGAATATCCTCCTGAGCTAGGTATCACAATCTCAGAAAGATAAGCAGGGGATGTACTCACTCATTAGTGGCCTCTAAACAAACAAACAAGAAAAAAAGTCAAGCATGCCCAAGCTGCAAACCACAACCACTGAACAGCCTGGGATCAGATACACCCTGGACTGACCCTTCGGATCTCACTCCAACTATTGGAACACCAGACTCACTCTTGAGGGAGGGGGCACAAAACTGGATTTGGCCAGGAGTGGAGATTGATCCAAGCATTATTGGGTCAGTGTGACCATAAGACTGTCTGCTCCCTGCCCAGGGAGGGGATGGGGAGTTGTGGAGAAGAAAAAATGACCTGATGTGGTAGGAGTTGGAAGGGACCTTGAAAAAGGATATACAGGGATGGAAAAAAAAATTCAGAGGGAAAGCTGAACACAAAGTAAATATATGTGTAGCAATCTTATTTGCATTATCACCCTTGAACAGTCATGCTTATGATTTTTATCTTCTTTATTGTTATTGTTAACTTTTCAGCATTTTTTTAAAAAAAAAAAGAAGAAAAGAAAGCTCACTCCACCCCCAAGAAGCCCTATGTAAGTCCTGAGCCCACAGCCCTTTTCCTGGCTGTCTGAGTCTCCTACCCTGTGCTGAGGCAGCCATTCTCCTGGATGCTTCCCTTTCAATAAATCTCTTAAATGAAAAAAAGAAAAAAAAAGAAAATATGTTTATATATTTTAGGTAAAGGATAAATTTATGCCCACTTATTTTCATGCTATATTAAGAAGCCCCAATGCTTTTGATGAAAGACCACTTTTTCTATATTGAATTGTTTATAATTTAGTAAGTAAAATAGGGATTCTCACAATATTTATGTTACCTTTAAGCCTATACTTGGTTAACTACTTTGTGTTAGAATTTGATGCTTTATCCTGTCATTATGTTCTTCACCAATTCTATTATTTATCATATACATATTTTGAATATATTTTTAAAGATTTATTTTTTTAATTGTGTGTTGGTATTGCTTTGTTCATATGAGTTCTGTTGTCTGGGGAGACTGGAGGTGTTGGATCTTCCTAGAGTTTGATGTGGCTGTGAGTTTTCTGATGTGGGTGCTGGAAATCAAACTTGGGTTCTCTGCAAGAGCTATACACTCATCACAACTGAACCTGTTCCACGATTTCTTCCTTATTTTTATATGTTTTAGAATGAGCTTGGAAATGATACCCCAAATATGTACTAAAAGTTTTACTGGTGTAGTATCAATTATCTAACTCGAGTTGTAAGACTTGAACTCTGGAATGCATATTTTTATATTATTATGTTATTCCTTATAAATTCACTTATATATTTTTCATGTAATGTACTTGCAATTGAATTAATTTAAAATATCATCAAACTATCTTGCTAATGTTCACTAAGCTTGGGGAGAATGTAGATGTTACTTTTGTTGAGTGATTTGCCCTGTGAGTATAGTTTAAGTTCTAATATTTATTCACCTAGTTCAAAGCTTCAAAATCATCTTTTAGTAAAATCTATTAAGGTTTACCAACTTAATAGCAATGTTTCAAAGTATATAAAGCAAAGATTGTAATAACAATAGAAAGAAATGCAGAAACCAATTAATATAATAAAAGCTTTAACAACTGCATCAATAATTGCTAAATGAAAAATAGTGTCAGTTCTTCTCTGTTGAAGCAGTTGGAGGCAGGGTGGCCATGCAAGTTCCATTGTTTTAGTAAAGAGCTATGGGCCTAATAGTTTAATATAAGCCTTTGTGTGATTATTTGGGACTAAGTGGCTGCAGGACCTGCTTTTTTTTGGGGGGGTGGGGAGGTGTCAGAGAAACTTCTAACTACAGTTCTATATCATAAAAATATACTAACATTTAAATTTTTATTCTACCTTTCTTCAGAAACTGTACTGGAAAATAAAATCATATTACTTATGAACAAAAAAGAAAGAAAAATAGTGCACAGAAAGATGATAAAGATACTGACCATTTAAAAAGTATTATGTTAAAAATATATAAATTAACCAAACTTAGGATGTTTTGATTTGCTTTCAGCAAAACATAAGGCTCACATGATGCCAAATTTTCACACATTTAGTTGATGTCATGTATATATTGTTAATCTATAAATTTCTCCTCACTAATGACTATAATCTTAAATATTCTTATCCTCTGTGACTCCAGATTTAAAGTCAGTGTATTTTTTCAGTCTGCTAAATAAGAGATCACAATATGTGAACTTTAAGAAAATCAGACAGCAGTCATGGTTTATTATACCAAACATGCAAAAGTATTCATCGAGATAAAACAAAATCCCTCTTCCTAAACAGCAAATATAATTTTTAAACAAGGTATTGGCAAAGTGTTCAAATTCCAGATGTATTTCAGGATGCTGTGGCACAAGATGTGCTAGTGAATGAATTTTACTTGTAGAAACAAAGAAACAAATGGGATAGTAGAATTTGACTGGCTGTCTGGGTGATAGCCTCATTCTGTATTCTTTCACAATGTAACAATATACCATAAAGAAAGTATATCTGTGTGCTCAATCTTTTGATTCAACCTGAAATGAAGTTGTTGCGTGGCTCAATCAATATCTCAGTGTTGAGTTGATTACATGTTTGACGTTTGTAAAGAGATGAAAGAAGTCTGTGGTATTGCTCTTGTGATGAGTGGGAATGTGCAGCCGAGGTTATAACTACATAGAGTCGTTACTTTTTCTTTTTCTTGACAGACCACATTATATATAGAAGTGGCTGGGAATCTAACACATTCTGTACATTGTAATTAGTGAAAGCCGCCATTGCATTGAGAGAGGTTGTTCAGATCAGAGACATGCAGCACCCAAGGCAGTTTTCTCAAGAATACTAAAGAATACTAAGTCCTAAAATAAGCTATTAATTTAGTTTACTCATGTAAACTTTGACTCTTGCAGAAAGCTATATTGATTATTATTACTTTGATTACCATGAAGGGCAGTATTAATAGAAAAAAATAAAGATACGTTAATATTAGTGGGTTAGCACTTACTATCAATAATATAATAGTAAAGCTAGCATTCTTCTTAGATGGTAACAGAGAAAGTACCATATCTTACCTTTGATAGATGATACTTATGTTGCCTTCCTACGGTACAACAGACTATAACACTTCATAACCAAAGTATATCAGGTCAGAACAATTTGAACATGTGTATTAGTTACTCTTTTGTTGTTCTGATAGAATGCCCTAATTAAAATTCAGCTCAGGAAAAGTATTTATTTGGCTTACAGAACCAAAAGGAAGATAGTCCACCATGGCAGAGAAAACACAGAAGCAGGAAAATTGGCCAATCTGACTGATAGAAAACAGAGTGAGTACATTTCATTTAATTTACATACAGGAAACAGAGAGGAAGGGAGGGAGGGAAGGAGGGAGAGAGAGGGAGATCAGAAAGTAGGGAACAGACTACAAATGTTTAAAGCTTACTCCCAGTGACATACTTCCTTTATGGATGCTCTATTTTATTAAATGTCCAGAATCTTTCTGAACAGTTCTCGGGTAGAGACTAGGTCTTCAAATTCATGAGCCTTGGGGGCCATTTAATAGTCAACCCACAACAAAGGGGATGATATTATTTTATTTAGGTGTACTGTAAGCATGTAAGGAAGGCTGATGAGCAAATACTTCATATAAATAGATGTCCTTAGTTTTTCTTACTGATTTCCCTTTTCTAACTTTTAAGGGTGATTTATCAAGTAGGATTCTGCAGTAACTAGAAAATCTGTGACATAAAAGCAGGCTTTATAAATGCATGGCTAGTTGTGCTCTGTGAATAAGTAAAAACAAACAAACACCCCCTTCATTTATATTACTTTAAATACACAGAAACATTGATCAATGCATACAAACATTTCTCATTTGATATTTAATCATATTAAAATGTCTTCAGGAAAATTAATACTAACTATAAAAGATTTTACTTGAATTTTGATGTCCTGCAACTTGTGAGAATGTTCACAATTAAGTTTACTTTGATAACTTATTTATAAACAATCTCTAAAATATGAACATTAATCTCTATTTTAGGCATACTTAATATATTACAAAAGAAAATGTTTTGGGTTTGGATATAATGATTTTAAAAGTTATATTAAAATTCTGCAGTAACACTGTAGACTGAGGTTTGAATAAGGCTTCCCCTTTTTTACAAAAAAGAAAATACAAAGAAGCAGGCATAAATTTTCAGTTTATAATTATTTAAACTTTTTCTAATATGATTAATATTCTTTCAGTTGATCTTCAAAGGTCCTTTTAGATTAAGCATTCAAAGTCATGTCTAAATTAAATTAAGTTGAACATGTTGTTACAATTCTGATGAAATTAATCATTCTACTTGCTGTTTAAGGAACCCCTTTGCAAAGACTCAAATTAAACATGTCCACACTTGAAAAATGTACCCTAGATATTAAACCATATGATTTATGACAGAAAATTCAAATATTTTTGATATTTCGACATTTTGACACCCTATATATAACTAATTTAGACAAAATGCAATACAGCATAAAGGTCATTGAATAGTGGTTCACAGATCCTAAAGTCTAGCTCTAAAATCTAATCATGACCTTGGGAAGATAGCTTCACTCTTTAGAACCTCAAATTGTTCAAATTTATCTTGATAAGGCTATTTTGATCCCTTTCAACTCTATGAATATAAATGTGCTTTTGTCTGGAGAGCGGCTGAATGCTTTCACTTTGTTTTCTTGAAATAAACTTTGATGGTTATATCAAATGTGCTTAACTAAAGCTATTTATCTTGGAGATATGTCTGAAGCATGCATTCTGCTGAGACTGGCTTCAAGATTATGCTTTGCTTGCTGTACTGCCAATACTGATTCAGGGACTCTGAAAAAGCCTACTCAAGTTTATAAGGGTGTTCAGTATCCTAAACAGCATCCCTCCGCATTATTTTGACCTCATGTTGTTTCATGTGGTATACTGGATAAATCTGTATAGAGTTACATAGCTCTTTTAGTCTCAATGAAGAAGAAAATGTATATGGGGCATAGAAAGACAGAAGACAAAATTTTCCTCTATCATGCATAATATTACTATGAAAGGACACCAAGAATATGGCAACTATTATAAACAAAACAACTAATTGTGATGGCTCAGTTACAGTTTTAGTGGTTCAGCCTATTATCATAGCAGGAGCAACATCAGCATTCAGGCAGACATGGTGCTGACTACATCTTGGGTAACAGGATACAGGAAGTTGATTGACTCACTGGGCTGTATCCTGAGCATAGGAGACCTCAAAGTAAACCCTCACAGTGCCACACTTCATCCAATAAGGCCAGACCCACTCCAACAAATTAACATCTCCTAATAGTAACATGTCCTGTGGGATTATGGGGGCCAATTACATTCAAACTACTACACCATGTATACCACAATGATTGCTTAGATTTCAAATGAAGATTAAAAAGCTATTAGTGATCAAATTAATGCAGAAAGTTTCCATAGAACACCTTTGTAATTGAAGTACAAATGGTCAGTCACTGATTTTAGTGGTCTGGCTCTGTTGTTGTAGACTTCAAGGCTGTTCTGCAGTATGGCAGACAACTAATCATGTCTATAGCAACAAAATCAACTCTCAAGTAAAGAAGTGAGTGAACTGGATGGATATGCCAATACTCAAGTATTGTTAGTCAATGTAAATTGTAAAGCTCTACACAGCACACAATCTAAGCTGTTTCCCATTCAGATGAATTCTGACATAAAAGAAGTTAAAATTTAATTAAAACTCATATTGAAATTACTCCAAGATGACAAAGGTTACATGTGATTACATGTGATTTTCCATTGAAATCCCTGTAGATAAGACAGGTTAATATCTGTTATATGATGGCATGGTTTTTCTGTCCTTAACTCATCACCCTCATCCTCTCTCTCTCTCTCTGTCTCTCTCTGTCTCTCTCTCTCTCTGTCTCTTCCCTTTATGCTGAAACTATAGAAAATATTTCACCCACCCATTCTCTTCCCCTGTGCTTATTATAATTCTTCTACTTCTCTTTGATGCAAATTAGTCTAGACTTTCTAATCAGCCTCTGATTCTCCTCTGTACTTGTAACTCAAATTACTATACAAAGTGACATGTAAATTACCACATCCTAACAGTTGTGTCTTTATTACTCCAGCAAGTACAGCAGTGTGAGATCAAAATCAGAGATTCAGTGTAAGCAAGTGTCAAAATACTAGAAGTCCAATAGGAGAGAACTTATAATTCCAACTTCCAACTGAAAGAATCCTGTTTAAAGGCAGACACTGAAACAGGTTGGTGACTAAACAGATCCAAAGCAGAAACATCGAATCATCTGGGAACCTAGAAACAAACTATCAGTAGACTTCCCAGAGCCTATATTCCTATGGACAAAAAGGCAGACAGTGGGTGATGATATCAAGAATGGAGGATGAAGATTTAAACTGTATTTCATAAATTAAGATCAAGGAAGATGTGGAAACCAAATATACTCCCGCTGCTTTAATATATTCCCATGATTCTGGTGAGAAATGAATACTTGTCCTATAAGCCATCCAATATAGGGTATTTTAGTATGGTAGCATGAACAGACTAAACCAATAGGTAATTATCATTCATCTAATACTACCTATTACTCCTCCTGAATGTACTTATACATGTTTTTAAACTGAGATGAGATAATTTTAGACATGTGTGCATGTATGTCCCACTATACCCTATACAAAAACTATGGTTATTGGTGTCTAATTTCTAGAAAGGTATTTCTGGCATCAGCAGCAAGCTTTTACTATATTTTTTTTGATATACAGCTCTTTGGCTATTGTACTGGGTTTACAAAACTGTACTACACAATGTTGTTGTAGCTCATTATTTAGTTATGAGCTCTATGCTTGTTATTACAATACATTTTTAAATTTTCTGAATGAGCAAATCTTGTTACACAGATCAATATAATATCCTGTACTGAAATTTTCTCATTAAAGGATGAGCAGTACAATCATACAAAGGCAAAATGCTTCAAAATACAAAAACACATGGTACCACATTCTATACTTGAATTCTAATGATGAATGGAACACAGACAAAACACAGATTATTTGAGCATATTCTTTAAAAAGATTTTTAGGTCATATGAAT
The DNA here is from genome assembly GCA_004025045.1 of Sigmodon hispidus. Taxonomy (NCBI): domain Eukaryota; kingdom Metazoa; phylum Chordata; class Mammalia; order Rodentia; family Cricetidae; genus Sigmodon; species Sigmodon hispidus. The sequence continues at coordinate 3,343 of PVIH01009205.1, read as the reverse complement.
TGCATTTATATTTTGTTTTTCCCCAAGATCCTATATGTATTTTTATTTTTAAAAAGGTATCAAATCTCAATTATTTGGCTCATGACTAATTCAGCTGGGAAAGGATAAATATCATTGCTTTTTAGAAATTATTAGATTTTCAAACCACATTTGAAAAATCATGATGGTAATAAATAGATTGATGGATTGCTTATGTACTAAGCATAACCTTTCTGCATTTATAAATCTATTGATAATATTCAATGTATAAAATAGTATTTAACACATTCTTGTTCTTTAATGATGAGCAAAGTGGAAATGTGAAGACCTTTCTTGAATGTGTAAACGGAACCTTGACTCAGTCTCCATTCATCTAACTCTGAAGTTAGCTAGCACAGTGACAAATTGTTCTCAGATTGTTCCCTCTAGGATGAAGGGATATAAAAGCCTTAGGATGAAGATAAAAGGAGATTTGGAGAAAGGATGAAATGAGTGGGAGGAAGGAAATGAATCACAGGTAGTAATAGTAGAGTAGAGACATTTCTGTTGGCTTGTCTTATTGAGGCATGTGTCTGGTTGAGAATTGAGTCTGTAGAAGAAAATTTTAGACAATGTAATATATACACTTAAAGATGGAGAGATCAAAGTATGTGGCATATTTAGGAAATGTTGGGAAGCCAATATACACACTGAATTGCATTTGGTACTATCTTGTTTATCATGGAATGAAATGTCAGGAATACACTATTAAAGTGTGTAGTAACTGTAACATCTGTGCTATCTATGTCACTTGCAAGTTGGGCACAGGCCTGGAGACTGAAAGAGAAGAGATTTAAAGAAAAGAGATGGGTCGTTCATGCAAGGAGAAGAATGCCCAATGCTATTTATTGAGACAGGGGCTCAGACTTAAATACCCCGGGACAGAGCACAGGTGGAAATTCCCCAGGTGGCTAGAAATGACTGACCTGGGGCAAACAACTTAGGCTTACCTGTTCTCACTTACAATTATCTGTTCTAATTTCCACATGCAGAAAATAAGAAACTAACTGGAACTGCTGAGTGCTAAGCACAGAATGCATAGCCAGCAATCCACAGGCCTTTGCCTCATGGTCCAGAGTGCAGAGAAAGGTCAAACAGGGGCCTATAAAAGCTAAGAATTAGAAGATCATAAATTCTTTTTTATTTTTAATTAATTAATTGATTTTTTTAAATTTATTTTTATTCCATATGTAGTATAGTGGCTAAATTAATACACAGCATTTTACATTGTACAGGAGTCACATGTAATCTAGAGATGATTTAAAGTGTATTATTAAAGGATATGTGTAGGTTATAGGCATATACCATGCCATTTTATAAAAAGAACTTCAGTGTGTAGACTTTTGGTACCCACAGGAACTCCTGAAAAGAAAGAAGTATTGTATCTAGCAAGAGTTTCCTATGTTATCCTTTATATTCTCCAGTACAGGATATTTCACTCAGTTTAGTTTTGCTGTGACTAATAGGCCCATAACCTTTGGTTGTGAAATGAGAGCAGATGAATGTGTGAATTTATTTCTGAGCAAACACATGTAGTCTCAAAGAGAACTGGACTTACTATAGGGACTAAAAGCCTACTATCAACATCCAGGACCCATACTCATGCTTTTCCCACAGTAGGCATTTGGTAAATGCTTCCCAATGAACTCAACTGCATTCTTTCTCCACTGGTGTCCTGCAGTGGATGGCTTCATAGGTGTTTATATGATCTTATGGCTAACTACAAAGGCTAGGCTAAAATAGGAAAAATGCAGACAGATTTTTATTATTATTTATTTTTATTTTTTTGCATTGGGTGGTTTGCTTTATTGTGTTGTAACATTTAGATATGTTCCAGATATGATTCTATTATCAGATATGTGACTTGCAAATATTTGCTCTTAGGTAATATTTCCTTTTTTTTTTTTTTTAGTTGTATTACTTTTTTTTTCCTTCTTTATTTTGTATTTATCAAAAAAATAGTAAAAAGAATTTAAAATGCGGAAGAGTTAACAATAAGTATACAGAGGATAAGAATCATAAGTGTGGCTTATCAAGGGTGGAAATGCAAATAAGATTGCTACACATATATTTACTTTGTGTTCAGCTTTCCCTCTGAATTTTTTTTTCCATCCCTGTATATCCTTATTCAAGGTCTCTTCCCCCTCCCGCCACATCTGGTCATTTTTCTTCTCTGCAACTCCCCATCCCCTCCCTGGGCAGGGAGCAGACAGTCCTATGGTCCCACTGACCCAACAATGCTTGGATCAGTCTTCACTACTGGCCAAATCCAGTTTTGTCCCCCCTCCCTCAAGAGTGAGTCAGGTGTTCCTATAGTTGGACTGGGGTTTGAAGGGTCAGTCCAGGGTGTTTCTGATCCCAAGCTGTTCAGTGGTTGTGGTTTGCCGCTTGGGCATGTTTGGCTTTTTTTCTTGTTTGTTTGTTTAGAGGCCACTAATGAGTGAGTACATCCCCTGCTTATCTCTCTGAGTTTGTGATACTTCGCTCAGGAGGATATTCTCCAAATCCATCCATTTGCCTGTGAATTTTAGGATATCATTTTTTCTTACTGCTGAATAGTATTCCATTGTGTAGATGTACCACAGTTTGTTAATGCATTCTTCAGTTGAGGGACATCTAGGTTGTTTCCAGGTTCTTGCTATTACAAATAATGCTGCTACGAACATAGCTGAGCTAATACCTTTGGAGTGTGGATGTGCCTCTTTAGGGTATACACCCAGAAGTGGTATTGCTGGGTCCTTGGGGAGATTGATTCTCACTTTTCTGAGAAACCTCCGTATTGCATTCCAAAGTGGCTGAACAAGCTTACACTCCCACCAACAATGGAGGAGTGTTCCCGTTGCTCCGCATCCTCTCCAGCATAGGCTGTCATCTGTGCCTTTTATCTTAGCCAATTTAACAGGTGTTAGGTGGTATCTCAAAGTTGTTTTGATTTGCATTTCTCTGATGGCTAAAGATGAAGAGCACTTTTTCAGGTGCCTTTCAGCCATTCGTAGTTCCTCTGCTGAGAAATCCCTTTTTAGATCTGAACCCCATTTTTTGATAGGGTTATTCAAGGTTTTGGGCTCTAAATTCTTGAGCTCTTTATATACCTTAGAGATCAGTCCTCTATCACTTGTAGGGTTCGTGAAAATCTTTTCCTATTCTGTAGGCTGGCGTTTTGTCCTATTGACAGTGTCCTTGGCTTTGCAGAAGCTTCCCAGCTTCAGGAGATCCCACTTATTGATTGTTGGTCTTAGTGCCTGTGCCACTGGTGTTATATTTAGGAAGTGGTGGCCTGTGCCAATTTGTAGAAGTGTATTTCCCACTTTCTTTTCTATCAAGT